>JAQZBX010007528.1:0-50314 GCA_029593785.1 Cabassous unicinctus
AAAAAAAAAAAAAAGATACAGCTTGGTTTTTCTCTTTGGATGAGAAATGATCAGGAACATGATATAATCCTGTCATTTGAGCCTAGCCTGACTCATTAGAGCTAGTAATCCCTTGACATGCTTGGTAACTTTTCTCATGGGTAGGAATACTTGCATTTAACAGGAAACTTCAGGCATCTTGACAAATTACTCCCTTATCCCCCTGCCCACAGAAAAATATTTCTCATACTTTCCTTCTAACTCACAATGGTTTCCCATCATTCTTCCCTAAAGACAGTGTTTAACTATAACAGGACAGGATTGGGATTTGATAAAAGCTGAACACCCCTTCTACTTCCCTAGCCTCCAATCACTGTACCAAAACCTGCAAAAGAAAAACATAACTAAACTAAAACAAAACAAAATCGAGAATTTTATATTTCTCTAAATAGTTGACAGCATAACTTTATAGAACAACAGTTGGTTATCATACACAGGAAAACAAGGGGGAAAATCCCTTAAGATTTTATTCTTAAAGTCAAATCACACTGCCATTTGCAGTTCAAAACAAAACAATAAGAAGTTTCATCTCAGGGAATAGGAAAGAAACAACTAAAATTTGACACCTTCTTCTCTCTCTCTAGCACTATAAATGTCTTTGCCATACAGCTTAGAAAGAAAAGGGAAACACCATCAGCAATGAAAATCAATGGGCATTTTTTTACTTTACACCAACATAAATTCAAATTATTAAGGTCTGCTTTGATCAAAGAACACAAGGCGATATGTGTTCAACTATAAACTATTGAATGATTATTTTGTAGAATAAAATTGCTATACTAGGCTAAAAACACTCCAAAGGAAGCAACATCTCAGTGCACGAAATCACTGCTTTGTAAGCCAATTGCCCTTATTTCCCCCCTATCCCCCACATTAGTTTTGGTCATTAGCTGTCATGACAGTTGGCAAGATGGTTTTCAAAGCAGACCTTTCTAGACAAGGAAATTGAACCTCCAGTGAAATTCAAAGCACCTATTTAAACTTAATGAACAACTTATCCATTTGAACAAATGAAAGCTTAAATTAGGTTGCTTTAGGATCTCAATGTTAAATATGTGTAAAATTCAATTAACTTAAACCAGTATTGCCCCCACAATCTTTTTTCAATCTACTCCTGTCTCAAAAATCTGAGCTGTAGGCAAATGAGATAATGATGGACTGTTACATGGGATTTTAGATGGAGTATCAGAGTAGATGAGAGGGAGAGATTACAGATCAGAAATAAGACCTCTATACGTTCTAAGTGCAGCAGCTGTTTACAGGGCTGGCTGGGACCTCCATAAAATTTTAACTAATGGAGAATCAGATGGAAACTGAATAGCCTAAACCCAAGAGTTATGGCTAGAGCTTGGGGATCACATTGCTGGCCCCTGCTGGCTTCTTGATATCAAACTACTTTTCTTCTATTCATTTTAGAAGGACCTCAACAAGAGATCTTCCAGGGAGATTCAAGCACATCACTGGATCAAGGATTATATTAACACATGTTATTGGATGCAAAAATAAACAAAATATCTAGGTCTGTAACATCAGGAGCTGAAAGTCAAGTACATTTCTTGGTTTAATATATTTGGGTAATTGCTTGGATTTACTACTTCTGTACCAGTATAAACTAATCAAAGTTAAATCCAGCAGTCTTCTTGAACTCTGAGGGGTATATAGTTGACCTTCACTTAGATGGATTCAGCTGTCACTTTTCAAAATTCCAAAAGTCTTTGTGTGGGGTTAAACACATTTACACATATGCATCCTTCACCTGATGGAAACTGACAGTGGACATGAGCAGGCACATAAGGAAAAGCAAACCTTGGCTGACTGAACAAGCTGGACACTTCCTGATTGAAAAAAGGGTTAATTACAAGATGGCTCAATATTTAAAAGTATGGATGAAACAAAGTAGACTCAACAATAGAGAAGGAAGAGAAAATCTGGATTTTGATCAGAGGTTTGTTACTGTGGTTAGATCTTCCGTAAGTCACTTAACCTCTTTGGACCCCAGGGACTTAATGTGTGAAAAATAAAGAAATTGAACTACTAGTATTTATTTAATTAGATATTTTGCCTCACCAGCTCCTGAAAATGAATTGAGATGGTTAGAAGTTGGACTAGAAGACCTCTATATCTACGTTCAACTCTTTAAAACAATGCATAATCTAATTAAGTGAGAAAAATATTTCTTGCACCAGACTTATTTGATGAGAAGTGAGGGTTTTCAGTCACCAAGAAAATTCCACCATAGCCAAGTACTTTGGGATATCAGTTTGAATAAGTTTGATCTCAAGAAATAGAAGCCCTCAACTGAAATATAATAATAGGAATATTTTTCTCTCTGATTACAAGAATTTCAGAAGGAGAGTGAAAAATGTCATTAAAGACACAGGTTCTTTTTTTAAAAAAATATTTTTTAAAATATACTTAGATTACATAAATGTTGTATAAAAAATAAAAGGGATTCCCATATGCTCTGCTCCCTACTCCTCCCACATTTTCCCACTTTAACAACATCCTTCATTAGTGTTGTATATTTGTTACAATTGATGAACACATTTTGGAGCATTGCCACTAAGCATGGATCATAGTTTACATTGTAGTTTACACACGCTCCAGCACATTTTTGTAGGTTATGACAAGATATATAATGGCCTGTATCTGTCATTGCAATGTCGTTCAGGACAATTCCCAAGTCCTGAAAATGCCCCCATACTACACCTGTTTTTCCCTTTCCCTGCCCTCAGAACCTCCAGTGGTCACTGCCTCCACATCAGCGATTTTAGTTCTAACATTGCTAGAATCACAATATGTCTATAGTAGAACACCAATAGGTCTACTTTGGTCCACAGTCATTCCCCAATCCTGAAGATTCTGGGATGGTGATGCCCACTCCACCTCTAATTGAGAGGGGACTTCGATCCCATGGGGCAGATGGGACTCTCTTGCTTGCAGTTGTAGATTCTCTCATTTCCTTGGGATGGTCGTTGTCCATTATCATCTCCTTGTTAGTTGTCCTGGGTGAGTCCAATGAACTGGAGAGTATGTGTTGCAACTCCGTTGAGATTCAGGGCCCAGCTGGTACATGGACAGCCCAAAGATTTAAGTCTCTTGGGTGTACACCTATCAACTCTAGTACAAATTATTGGTTCAAATAAAAGGGGTCAGAAGAGCCTTGTGTAGGGAAACCACAACTGAGTCCAACTCTGTCACAGTGGGGAGCATAAATTCCAAAGTAGGGCCCACTGGCAAGGCACCAAACTTCTGAGCTAGCTATCTGTCCTGAGTATAGTGTATGGGATGTCTCCAGAGCCCTCAGGAGTTCTGCTGTTTGAGGTAGTATTTACTTTGGCAATCAATGAGATCCTGCTGAGGTATGCATAAGCATACCTCTGGAATGACCTCCCAAATCACTTTGAAGTCTCTTAGCCATATAAACTAATTTGTCTTTACCTTTTCCCTCATTTGGCTAAGGTCTTTTTCCAGTAACATTGCTAGGTGGTGCTTGGAGTAATCCCTCAATGCCATGGAGGCTCATCCATAGGAGTAATGTCCCACACTGGGGGGAAGGTAATGCATTTATATGCTGAGTTTAGCTTAGGGAGAGGCCACATTTGAGCAACAAGGAGGCTCTCAGGAGGTAACTCTTAGGCACCCTATAATACTAGACTAAATTTCAATTTCAGAAGCATTCATAAATACAGTCATCAATATCAAGGAACCATTAATGGAACATCCTCCTTCACTAGTCATTGCCCTCAGAACCTCCAGTGGCCACTGCCTCCACATCAATGATTTAAGTTCTGACATTGCTAGAATCACAATATGTCTATAGTAGAATATCAGTAGGTCTACTTTGGCACTTGGGGGATTCTTGCTGTTCCATTAGGGAATGTGGCAGAGCTTCACAGGATAGGAATTCGATATTCTGTCTGTTATTGTGTGAATCTCCACCCACCATGACAATGCCCCTTGAACACTTGAACACATTTTTATGCCTTATATGTATCTCCCATTACTGACCCCCCACACCAATGATCCTCCCCTGAAAGACACAGGTTCTTCACAATTTTCCATTCTTTCACCTCCAGCAAGTTGGACTTTTCCTACAACTAGTTATGTTTACCAGATGGCGACAGCAGCTCCAGGAATAACATTCTCATGACACTGTCCACCAGAAAAACAGGAGCTATGCCTCCTCTGTTTGCATGTTTCATTATATCAGCAAGAAAAACATTTAATGGAAGTTCTCATCAGATTTTCATTCAGATCTCAAACAGAATTGTGACATAAGCCTGTGCATATCCCAAACATTGGAAAGTGAAAATGGACCATCAGGATTGGCTTAGTTCAGTTCATGAACTGACCATGGAGATGTGGCTGACTTGCCCTGAAGTATACATGGCTGTGTGGAAATGGGGTGCTATTAGGAAGGAAGAAGTGGGAGAAAGGCTTTTGAGAAGGAACCAAAATTGCTACACAAGAAAGGTCTTTGAACCATCACAATAGTATACTAATGCAAAGGAATTAGATAGAACAATGATCTATTATTATAAAATTGGATACTGCTCAAATTTACCACTTATCTAAAAAAGGTATGCTTAACAAATTAAGTATAATATCAAGTAAGATTGCAGCCTACATTCAGTCTCTAATGGATGAGTAGGAAAACAAAAACTAATAATAACATCTTGGTTGTCAACCTGACCTTTCCTACATAATCCTCTTGTACCTCATTGGAACAGAGGCATGAGGAAAACAGAAGAGAGGGTGACTTATCAGGAGATTAAATAATACAGGCTAGAGGCAAAGAGGGTCTGAACTAAAGGAGATAGAGAGGGAATAATGAGGAGATGGTGGACTCAAGACATGCATAAAAGTAGAAATGGCAGTTTCTATGGACTGATTGAAGTAGGTGGTAAAGGAGGGGGAAATTTAAGATGACAGAGAAGGAAAAGAGAAGAAAAAATGAGAAGAAAAGAAAAAGAACAACTGCTCCAGGTGACGAGTGAGAGAAGAGTGAGGTAAAATTTGAGATACCTGTGGGAATTCATGTTTGAAGTTCAGGTCAGATGCATCCCTAGATTAAACATCATTCTGTAGGAAGAATACAGAGCAAGAGAATAACTGAGGACAAAAATCTGGGGAAAGGGGAGTGGGTGTAGCTCAGTGGTTTGAGCACCTGCTTCCCATGTATGAGGTCCCAGGTTCAATCCCTGGTACCCCCCCCCCCCACACACACACACACACACAATCTGGGGAAGACCAACATTTAAGGTGTGAACAGAGGAATAGAAACCTGAAGATAATTTATTAGAGATAGATAGGGGAACCAGATGAGAAATGTATCATGAAAGTTAAGAAAATAATTATTTCAAGAAAAAGAGTGCATATACTGAGTAAAACAAGGCACCAAAGTCATCCATTGGCTTTAACAATTAAAATTGTTTAGTCTGTTTAATGCGATCTAGCACCATGGATGTGGAAGTAAGACAGCAGTGGGTAAAAGAGAGAATAATGTATATTAAGAGAGTGACAACTAGAGATATTAGAGTAGTAGAAAGCAGAAATAATTCAAGAAGGACATTTTGTTTTGAAGATCAAAAGACCCAAGCATATATACAGGCTGAATAGAAGGAATCTTTGAAGAGAAGGAGATTAAAAACAAGCAAGCAAGCAACAACAACAAAAACAGGAGGTTATTAATGGCATTTAATAACAAACTTTTTTAGAAAGCTACTTCAAACAGATTTATTCATTAATTTGACAAATTCTTTTTAAATGTCAATTATTCTAGCACTGGTGATATACCAGGGAACAAACAGTTTTCTAGCTAAACATAACAATGACTTAAAATAATTCAAATAAACTGACTGACAATACATATCTTTTGTTTACAGTTCTAAAACTTGTTTATTCCATGGTCCTGCCATGGAAATGTGGAAAAGGTTAAACACTGTCTCACTGAAGAAGAACCATGAATAAAAAATATTTTCAAGTGGCGAGGTTTTGACTATCTTGTTCACTGTACAGCTCCCTGAGGCAAGGGCATCACTAGCTGGCCTCTTTCCTGAGGAGCAAAGCTTGGGTACTCCTAGGCCCTTCAGACAGGCTCTTTTAAGATGGTGAAATGAGAGTAGGATTAGAGAGAGAAGCTTCTGTAAATCTGATCCTTTGATATTTACTCTGTTTCAGAAAGGCAAAGCAGGCTTCTTACAATAGCAGTTACAAAAGCATTGGCAATAACTGAGTGCAGCTGTCAGGTCTCCAGGCCCTCCTAGGACTCACCCCACATGAGTAACAACTTGAAAACAGGGAACCTTATGAAGTCTTCCAACAGTTGATGCCACTGCCTCTCACTCTTCCTATTGGATGGAATAGGTCCATCCTATTCCAGCAATGTCAGCCCCTCCGATGATCTACCTACCTTTTCTATTAAGCCTCTATTATTCTCATCATAGTCACCTTCCTCCCATCCAGCACTTGACAGCCTCAACCTCTTTTCTCAAGGATTTCCCTTGTGAGTCTTCATGTACCCAAAGCACTCTTGAGCTAGGGATATTCACTCCCTTGCCCCACCTCAGAACTCTCTACTCATTATTGCCTATTCCTGGGATATTCTGCTCCAAAAAGCCACAAGGTCATTTTAGGAAGTCATTCAGGTCTCTGTTCTAATGTCTCCTTATCAGGGAGGCATTACTTTATCTTCCTATGAAAAATAGCATCCCATCAGTCTCTAACACCTGCCAGATATTTTTCTCCATTGCACTTTTCACTACAAGTCATACTGATTTGTTTTCTGTCCTCCATACCAATGCAGCACCAGAAATATAGTCTATGAAAGTAATCACTTTCATAGTTAATACTATGAAATCAGTACGGTTCACTGGTGTATTCTTAGGGTCTATAATAAAGCCTGGCACATGCCAGCTGCTCATAATCATTGACTGAATGTGGGAGAATCATTCAGCCACATCTCCATGGTCAGTTCATGAATAAGTCCACATGGCTTATTCTCACTCTTCATTAACATCATTTCCTATAGGACGCTTTACCTGACCTCTCCACTTTTACCTTCCTTTACACCCAGGATTGGTTAGTTATCCCTCTATCCAAAACACCTTTGTCACCGAGAAATGAGACAGACAACTTTCAAAATGTATCATGATGCACAAAATAGATGATCTGCACCAAACTATGTCAAGACAAACTAAGCTAAATTTGTTTTAACACTAGATCATTCAGATCCATATTATAAGACCAGAGACAAATTGAATTAAAAGTAAATCTGAGATCAACATGGAAATGGTAAGACATCCCCCTGAAAAAACTTCCCCAGAGATTCAGGAAATATAATGCAAATTCCACTTGCTTAGAACCCTGGGAGATGGTAGAGACTGGAGAAGGACCCTACAAATGCTGAATCAAAGAAAGAGAAAAATATCAGGTGGAAAATATCCTTCCAGAACTGGCCAGTCCTCTTTTCTCCCTCTCGATCCCACACATATCCAGGTACAGGGACCCATATCCACTGAGACTAGCTGCTAAGGAGTGTTGCAAACAAAAGTACCCCTGGGGGGTGCGGGGGAGAACAGCAGCCAAGTGGTTACTGCTGATGGGACTCCCTAGACCACGGGTTCTTAACCTTTTTTTGTTCCATGGACTACTGTGCCAGTAAAGTGAAATGAATACTACTGTAATTTATTAATTGTACACATTCATAAATAAAAGAAATGCTAGATTTCAGTTAGAGGTCAGAGAAAATAAAGATAATAAGTTGATTATTTTTTCAATTCAAACTCATGGACCCCCTGAAATCTTTAATCATGGACCTCTGGTTAAGAATCCCTGCCCTAGATGCAAAGTGGACTTTTCTTTTCTTCTGTAAATGACACAATTACACAAAATACAATCTTAAAAGTTGTACTGCATATCCAGGTGTAAGAATCAGACTTAAAAGAGCTGGGAAAATCTGATCAATTAAACTTGGGCTATTCTAAAGGTCCAGAATAAGTTGGACCAAGCATCAAAGAAGAGCCTTATTATAAAGCCAATCAACAACAAAACCCTAGACAAGAGGGAGAAACTGATCTTCAGAGTTAATACTTCAAGATAATCAGATGCCTAGACATAAAAGAAAAATTACAAGTCATATTAAGAAACAAGAAGCTATGGCTCATTTCAAGGGACCAAATTAAAAATTGAGGCGACACAGAATTTGGAAATAATTAAACAAATCTCCTAAATCAATTCAAGGAGATGAAAGAAAATATGCTTAAAGTGATAAATGATAGTAAGAAGAAAATGTGTGAGCATAAAGAAGAATTTGAAAGTATAAAAAGAAACATAACAGAAATTATGACAATGAAAGGCATAATAGTAGAGATTAAAAACACACTAGAGACATAAAAAAGCAGATTTGAACAGGCAGAAGAATGAATCTGAGAACTAGAAGACAGGGCAATAAAAATCATACAGTCAGAAGAACAGAGAAATGAATAGAAAAAAATTAAGCAATGTCTTAGGGACTTGAGTGACAGCACAAAGCGCACAAACATATGCATCATGGATGTCCCAAAAGAAGAAGAGAAGGGAAAATAGCAGAGGGAATATTTGAGGAAATAATGGCTGGAAACTTCCCAACTTTTATGTAAAAATATATATATACATGTCCAAAAAGTGCAATGTACTCCAAACACAATAAAGCCTAATAGACCGTCTACAAGACACATATTAATCTGAATGTCAAATACCAGCAATAGAGAATTCTGAAAGCATCAAGAGAAAAGTGAATCATCACATACAAGGGATCCTCAATAAGAATAAGTGCCAATTTTTCAACAGACACCACGAGGAAGAGAAGGCAGTGGTATGATGTATTTAAAGTAGTAGAAGAGAAAAAACTGGCAGCCAAAATGTTTTATTCAGCAAGAATGTCCTTGAAAATATTGACAGATGAACAGAAACTGAGTTAATTAACAATATGATGAACTTAAAAGACTTAGAAGAATTACTAAAGGGAGTTTTGCAGGTTGAATGGAAAAGAAGAGAGTGAATTGGAGTAGTGTGATGAAATCAAGATTTAAAGAATAGGTATGTTATTGAAGCTAAGTTAGTATCTTTTCAAATTAGTAAGTTATAGATGTAGGTTGTGCAATATAAAACCCAGGCTAACCACAAAGAAAGAATGTAAAAAATATTCAGAAACTGAAATGAGAAAGGGATCAGAAACATCACAAAAGAGCAACACTATAGAAAATGAGCTTGCAATAAAGGAAAAGAGAAAAAAAAGATATGACATATAAAACCAAAGTACAAAAATGCTGTAGTAAGTACTGCCTTTACAGTAATAACACTGAATGTTAATGGATTAAACTCCCAATCAATGGACACAGATTGCCAGAAAGGATATAAAAGCATGATCCAACTATATGCTGTTTACAAGAGACTCACCTTAGACTCAAGGACACTAAGAGGTTGATAGAAAGTTTGGAAAAAAATATTTCATGCAAATAGTAACCCAAAAAACCTGGGGTTGCTATACTAATATCTGACAAAATAGACTGGAAGTCAAAAGCTGTTATAAGAGTGTAACATTTATGTAATCTAAGTTTCTTTTAAAAAGTAAAAAAAATATTATAAAAAAGCTGTTATAAGAGACAAAGCAGGATACTATCTATGAATAAAATGGAAAATCCATCAAGAAGAAATAATAATCATAAATATTTATGCACTTAACCATGATGCCCCAAAATACATGCAGCAAACACTGGCAAACAAACTGAAGGGAGAAATAGACACCTCTATAATAATAGTTGGAGACTTCAATACACCACTCCCAGCAATAGATAGAACATTTAGAGAGAAAATCAATAAGGATACAAATAACTTTAATAATGTGATGAACTATATACAACAGATATATATAGAACATTGCACCCCAAAACACCAGGACGTACATTCTTCTCAAGTGCACAGTGATCATTCTTCATGATAGACTGCGTGTTGGGTCACAAAACAAGCCTTTATAAATTTAAAAGTATTGAAATTATACAAAGCATCTTCTCTGACCATAATAGAACGATCCTGGTATTAATAACAGGTGGAGAAATGGAAAATCCACAAATATATGGAAGTTAAATAATACACTTTTAAATAATCAGTGGGTCAAAAAAGAAATTGCAAGAGAAATCAGTAAATATCTTGAGATGAATGAAAATGAGAATACAATATATCAAAATGTATGGGATGCAGTGAAGACAGGCCTGAGAGGGAAATTTATAACCCTTAATGCTTACATTAAATAAGAAGAAAAAGCTAAAAATCAAAGACCTAACTGCACACCTGGAGGAATTAACAAAGGAACAACAAACTAAGCCTGAAGTAAGAAGAAGAAAGGAAATAAAGATTAGAGCAGAAATAATAATACTGAGGAAAAAAAGAGAGAATTAACAAAACCAAAAGCGGGTTCTTTGATAAGATAAAAGAAATTGACAAATACTTAGCTAGACTGACAAAGAAAAAAGAGAAGATTTACAAATAAATAAAATCAGAACTTTTAGAGAGAGGGCATTACTATTCATACCACAGAAGTAAAAAAGTATCATAAGAGGATATTATTTACTCTATACCAACATATTAGACAACCTAGATGAAATTGAAATTCCTAGAAACATATGAATAATCTACCCTGACTCTAGAGGAAATAGAAGACATCAACAGACCAATTACAAGCAAAGAGATAGAATCAGTCATCAAAAACCTTTCAGCAAAGAAAAGCCTAAGACCAGATTGCTTCTCAGGGGAATTCTACCAATCATTCCCCAAAAAAGTAATACTAATCCTACTCAAACACTTCCAAAAATTTGACGAGGAGGGAAATCTACCTAACTCATTCTATGAGGCCGGCATCACTCCCATACCAAAGACAGATAAAGATATTGCAAGAAAAGAAAACCAGAGACCAATTTCTCTTACGAATATAGATGCAAAAATCTTCAACAAAATACTTGCAAAAGCAATCAAACAGCACTTGACAAAATCTATCATTCTTTCTTGATAAAAACTGTTAGAAAAATAGGAATAGAAGGAAACTTTCTCAACATGATAAAGGGCATGTATGAAAAACCCACAGCTAACATCATACTCAACAGTGAAAGACTGAAAACTTTCCCTCTAAGATCATGAGCAAGACAAGGATTTCCACTGTTGCCAGTGTTGTTCCACATTGTACTTGAAGTCCTCTCTGAGCAATTAGAAGAGAAAAAGAAATAAAAGTCATCCAAATTGAAAAGAAAGTAGTAAAACTTTCACTATTTTCAAGTGACATGATTCAATATCTAGAAAGTCCTGAAAAATCTACAACAAAGCTACTAGAGCTAATAAACAAATACAACCAAATGGCGGGGTACAAGATCAACACACAAAAACATTTTTTTTCCTATAAAGTATTAATGAAAAATCTGCAGAGGAAGTCAAGAACAATATCCCATTTACAATAGCAACTAAAAGCATCACGTATTTAGGGACAAATTCAATCAAGGATGTAAAGGACTTGTACACAGAAAACTACAAAACATTGCTAAAAGAAAGCAAAGAAGACCTTAGCAAATGGAAGGACATTCTATGTTCACAGATTGGAAGACTAAATATTGTTAAGGTGTCAAAATGATTTACAGATTCAACAATCTATAAATCCCCATCAAAATTCCAATAGCCTTCTTTGCAGAAGTGGAAAACCAATTATCAAATTTATTTGGAAGGAGAAACTTAAATTTTTGGCCCTTCCATGTGCCAATTGGGCCCTGAATCTCAGCAGAGTTGCAACACCTACTCTCCAGTTTATTGGACTCACCCAGGAAACTAACAAGGAGATGTTGATGGACAATGCCCATCCCAAGGAACAGAGAGAGTGTGCAACTGCAAGCAAGATAGTCCCATCCATCTTCCCCATGGGGTCTAAGCCCCCTTCTCAATTAGAGGAAGAGTAGACATCACCATCCCAAGAACTTTCATTATCGATATGGAGGCAGTGGCCACCAGAGGTTCTGAGGGGAGGGAGAGGGAAAAATAGGTGCAATATGGAGGCATTTTGGGGACACTGGAATTGTCCTGCATGATGTTGCAATGACAGATACAGGCCATTATATATTTTGTCATAACTTACAAAATTACGCAGGACAGAGTGTAAACTACAATGTCAACTATAATTCACAGTTAGTGGCAATGCTTCAATATGTGTTAAATGGATTAAAGACCTAAGAATAAGAACCAGGACTATAAACCCCCTAGAAGAAAATGTAGGGAAGCATCTTCTGTATCTTGTGTAGGGCAATCGGTTCTTAGACTTTACATCCAAAGCACAAACAACAAAAGAAAAAATAAATAAAAAGGACCACCTCAAAATTTCAAACTTTTGTGTAAAGGACTTTGTCATAAAAGTGAAAAGACCACCTACTCAACAGGAGAAAATATTTGGAAATTATGTATCTGATAAGGGTTTAATATCTAGAATATAAAAAGAAACCCTACAACTCAACAATAAAAAGACAAATGGCCCAATTTAAAAATGGACAAAAGACTATTATAGACATTTCTCCAAAGAGCATATACAGATGACTACAAAGCACATGAAAAAACACTCAACATCAACAGCTCTTAGGGAAATGCAAATCAAAACCCCATTGAGGTGATACCATTGCACACCCACTAGAATGGCTACTTAAAAAAAATAAAAACAGGAAATTACAAGTGTTGGAGAGGATGAGGAGAAATAGGAATACTCATTCATTTCTTATGGGAATGTAAAATGATGCAGCTGCCATGGAAGACAGTTTGATGGTTCCTCAGGAAGCTAATTATAGAATTACCATATGACTGGCAATTCTGCTACTAGGTACATACTCAGAATTAAAAGCAGGGACTCGTATATTTGCACACTGATGTTCATAGCAGCATTGTTCACAATTGCCAAAAAATGGGAGTAATCCAGTGTCTATCAACCAATGAATGAATAAACAAAATGTGGGGTATACACACTTTGGAATATTATTCAGCTGTAAAAAGGAATAAATTGCTGATGCATGTGACAACATGGATGAACCTTGAGGATATTTTGCTGAGTAAAATACGCCAGATACAAAAGGACAAATATTGTATCATCTCACCAATATGCACTTATTATAATAAGCATAGTCGTGCATTTAAAATCTAGAATATAGGTTACCAGGGGATAGATAATGGGAAGTTGATGCATAATTTGTAAAGAATTTCTATTTGGGTTGATTGTAAATGTTTGGAAATGGGTGGTGATGATAACACACTACTGTGAGTGTAATTAATAGCACTGAATTATGTAAGTGAATGTGATTAAATAGGAGAAACTTTAGGTTGTATATGTTACTAAATATTAAAAGATAATATACAGGAATTATAACAGTGAACCTTATTATAGATGATGGAGTATAGTTTATAGTACAGATACAAGAATGTGCTTTCATGAGTTATAACAAGTGTAGACATTAATATAAGATATTGATAGTGTGGTATATTTGGAAAATACACTTAATATAAACTCTGGACAATAATTAATAGTACTATTTTAATAATCTTTCATCAATTGTAACAAAGGTAACTACTGCTAAACAAACAAAAAAGAATACAATTATAACAATGTTATCATCTATTGGAACAAATGTTCCACACCAAAGCAAGGTGTTGGTGGTGGGATAGAGTATGGGAATCCTGCATGAATTATTGTTCTGTAAACCCATAACTTCTCTAATAAAAATAAAGTAAAATAAAAAGGAGTATATCTTAGAAAAGTACTTCCAAAATGGTAGACTAAAGACCTCCAAAAATATGTTCCTCCATAAAAGCAATGAGAACACTGGAAAAAAACAAAAATTCAAAATCAACTACTTCAGAACTCTGAGAATTAAGCAAAGATTTTCAAAAGTTCAAGGAATTTTTTTTTCTTTTTTTTTTCTTTTCTTTTTTTTATTGTTCATAAAAATCAAGATTTTTCACAGTACATACCAATATTTGTAAAATGATATACAAATATATATGCATAAGGAATATTTATTCAAGAAAAATGGCTGAATCTAAGAACAATAAGCTTTGTGGCTGTTCACAGCTCTATGGTAACTTTGAAAACCAACAGGCATACAACCATGACAGCTGTGAAAATAACAGCAGCCTAAAAGATGCTGGAGTGGTAGAATGGGTTGGAGGTCACTCCAGATCTCCACTTCCTGAGAATTTCCATTACTGGAACTGTCTGGCAGCTCCCTGAATATCCCCACTTGCAGGGCTTGTCTATATATGACCTGACAAATTCATTCAGTTAGAAAAGCTTTACCCTGGGGCACTTTTGAAACTAGTCAGTGGCAGTTATTTAGCATTGCAGCTGGCTGGAATGGAGGTAAAAGTTGGGACAAACAAGAGACCGACCAAAAAACTTAAAAGGAAAATCTGAGGAATGAGATATCTTTAGGAGGCTTTGAAATGATCCAACATATTCCTGGGAATATATAAGGCTATACGAATGTGCAGGACTTTGTGAATACCCAGGAAAATCTTGTGAAGACTCTAATATCTCACCTCTAGCTGAACTTGAGGTCTGGTGCAAGGGAGAAATTAAGGCTAATGTAGAGTTGTAAATGGCTGGAACATTGGATGTGTGCCACAGCATGCGCACAGAGCCCTTGGCAAAGACTAGGAGACTTACTTGTGCAAGGAATTCAAGAATTTATCTGCCCATAATTAGCTGCCTACTAAGCTAACTGAGAAGAGACTCCACTAGCCACACATGACAAAGAAGAGAGGCTTTACAAAATTAGTTCAGAAAAGTCACTTAACAAACAAACAGAACCAGAAGACCTGGGGAGGAGAGAAATTTGATTTCTAAAGTTTCCACATTATAGGATTTAAAATGTTTCATTTTCAACAAAAAATGATGAGACATGCAAAGAAACAGGAAGGCAAGATCCATATACAAGAAAAAAAAAATCAGTCAGTAGAAACTGCCCCTGGGGAAGACCAGATGATGCACTTAACAAAGACTTCAAATAAGCTGCTATAAATATTTTCAAAGAACTGAAGGAAACTATGTCTGAAGAACTAAAAAAATTATAAGAACAATGTCTCACCAAAGAATATCAATAAAGAGTTATAAAGTATACAAAAGAAACAGATAGAAATTGGGGGTTAGAAAGAACAATAACAGAAATGAAAAATTTAGTAGAGGGGCTAAACATAGTCCCAAAATGGATGAAGCAAAAACTCACAGAATTAAAGTAGAGTGTAGTCAATTCAACAATAAAAGTTATCAACTTTAATACTCCATTTTCAATAATATATAGAATAACTAGGCAGAATATCAACAATGAAATAAACAATTATGAACCTAGCAATTCTCTATAGAACTTTCCACCTAAGAAGAGCTGAATACACATTCTTCTCAAGTGCACATGGAACACTCTCCAGGATAGACCATATGGTAGGTGATAAAACAGGCATCCATCAATTTAAAAGTACCAAAATCATACAAAGTATGTTCTTTGCCCACAATGTAATTGAATTAGAAATCAATAACATAAGATATTCACATATATGTAGACATTAACCAACACTCTGCTAAATAATCAATGGGTCAAGGAAGAAGTCACAGAGAAAATTTTAAAGTATTTTGAGATGAATTAAAACAAAAACACAACATATAAAAACTTATGGCTTCAGATAAATCAGTAAAGGTATATTCTTAGCTAAAGGCCTATATTAAAAATGAAGAAAGATCACAAGTCAATTTCTTAACATTCTTAAAAAACTAGAAAACTAGAAAAAAAGAGGACAATAAACACAAAACAAGCTGAGGGAAGGAAGTAATAAAGATGAGAATGAGAATAAAGTAAATAGAGAACAGAAACAATAGAGAAAATCAAGGATTTGGTCCTTTGAAAAGATCAACAAAACTAACAAAACTTTAGCTAGACTGACAAAAGACTCAAATTACTAAAATCAGGGGATGAAAAAAGAGACATCACTACCAATTTTACAGAAATACAAGGATTATGAAGGAATTCTATAAACTATTGTGTGTCAAAATCTAGAAAACCTAAAAGAAATGAAAAAAATCTAGAAATATACCAACTTATGAAAATGATTTGAGAAAAAATACAAAATCTAAAAAAACTGTAATATAGATTAAGTTAATTTTAAAAATCCAATAAAATAAAATTCCCTCCAGAAATCTTCAGTGGTGAATTCTACCAAACTTTCAATGAATAATTAACACCAATCCTTCACAAACTCCTCCAAAAACTATGACAAGGAAAGACTTCACAATCCATTCTATGAACCCAGAATTACTATGGCATCAAAATCAAAGACATTACAAGATAACTACAGACTAATACCATTTATGAGTAGAATATAGAATTCCTTCAGAAAATACTAGTAAAGTGAAACCAGCAACATATAAAATTGATTACAACCCATTGCCAAGTGAGATTTATCCCAGGAATGCAAGGCTAGTTTAACATATGAAAACCAATGTCCTATACCTTATTGATAGAATAATGGCCAAAAGACACGACATGATCATCTCAAAAGATGCAGTGAAAGCATTTGACAAAATTCAATACGTATTCTTGATAAAAGAACTCAACAAATTAGGAATACAAACTTCCTCAATCTGATACAGCCATCTACAAAAAACTAAAAATCAAACAAACATAGCTAACATCATGCTTAAAGATGAAAAATGGAATGCTTTCCACCAAAAATCAGGAAAAAGAAAAGAATATTTGCTTTTACTGCTTTATTCACCATTGTATTTAAAGTTCTGGACTGGCAAATAGGCAAGAAAAAGAAATAATGAAGAAGTAAAACAATCACTATTTGCAGATAACATATTCTTGTATTATAGACTGAAGGAATTAAAACTAACACATGAGTCTGGCAAGGTGGTAGGATATAAGATCAACCTGTGAAAATCAGTTGTATTTCTTACTAGCAATGAACCATCTTAAAAGGAAATTAGAAAATTTCATTTATAATAGCAATGACATTTCAAAGAATAAAATACTTAGGAATAAATTTAATAAAAGTGAAACATTCATATATTAAAAACTACAATTCATTAAAAATGAGGGAAGACCTAAATAAATGGAAATACATCTCATGTACATGGATAGGAAGAAATATTGTTAAGATTGATATACTCCCCAAATTGGTCTAGCTACATATTCAGTGCAATACCATCAAAATTCTAGCTGGATTTTTTTGGTAGATATTGACAACCTGCTTCAAAAATTCATATACAAATGAAAAGGACCAAAAATACCCAAACTAATAGAGAAAGAAAGATAAAATTGGAAGACTCACACTTCCAATTTCAAAACTTATTACATAATTAGAGCAATGAAGACACTGCAGTACTAGCATTAAGGATAGACATCAAAGGAAGATAATAATAGGGTCTAGGAAAAAACCTTCTCATTTATAGTCAATTGATTTTTTATAAGAGTGCCAAAAAATTCAATGGGTAAAGAATAGTCTTTACAACAAATGGTGCTTAGAAAACTGGATAGCCACATGCAAAAAAATAAAAAGTTGGATCACTTCCTTACACTATACACAAACAAAATGGATCACAGAAGTAAATGTAAGAGCTAAAACTATAAAATTCCAGAATATAAACATACATCTCCATGACCTTGGGTTAGGTAAAGACTTCTTAGATATAATACCAAAAGCACAAGCACCAAAAGAAAAAATAGATAATTTGGACTTCATCAAAATGTTAAAAGTTTGTGCTTCAAAGGGCAACATTGACAAAGTCAAAAGACAGCCCTTGAAATGGAAGAGAATATTTCCAAATATTACATGCCTAATAAAGAACATGTATCCAGAATATTAAAATAATTCTTCAAGTTCAACAAAAAGACAAATAACTCAATTAAAAAGTGGGGAAAGGACATGAATAGAAAATTCTCCAAATAAGGTATAAAATGGCTAATGAGCACATGAAAAAATTCACATCACTGGCCACTAGAGATATGCAAATAAAATCTGCAATGAGATAACCATTTCATACCCACTGTAATGTTTAAAATAAAAATAAAATATACAATTGTTGCCAAAGATGTGGACGTCCTTCAAACATTGCTGGTGAGATTGTAAAATGAAGTAGCCATTTTGAAAACCACTTGGCAGTTTCTCAAAATGTTAGATATAGTTACCATGTGACCCAGAAATTCCACTCCTAGGTATATACTCTGAAGAATTGAAAACATGTCCATGCAAAAATCTATACATGAATGTTCAGATTAACATTATTCATAATAGTCAAATAGTGGAAAGAAACCAAATGTCCATCAATAGACAAATGATAAATGAAATGTGGTATATTCATACAATGGAATATTACTCATCTTTAAAAAGAAACAACACGATACATTCTACAACATGGATGAACATGAAAACATTATGCTCAGCGAAAGAAGTCAGGCATGAAAAGCCACGTGATGCATGATTCCATTTATGTGAAATGTCCTGAAGAGGCAAATCCATAGAGATAGAAAGTAGTTTAGCGATTGTCAAGGGCTGGCAGGAAAGGCGAATGAGGAGTGACTGCTAATGGATATGGGTTTTTTTTTTGGTGGTGGTGGTGTTTTTGAGGAGGGTGGTAATGAAAATATTCTGAAATTAGATAGTGATGATAGTTACACCACTCTGTGAATATAGTGAAAACCACTGAATTATATACTTTAAAGGGTGAATTTTATGGTTGTGAACAATATCTCAAATAAAGCTGTTATTTAAAAAAAAAAAAATCTGCATGGATCATGTGTTCTAAAGAAAAGACTACTGATATTCCAGCATCTCACCTAGTTTACAATTTCTGGCCAATTCCCACCCAGATCTTATTAATTTCTGCCCTAATACCATCCATAACAAATCCAGCACCCCACCCATCCAATGCCTATAAGTATGCCTTCCTAACTTTCCTTTTTAGAGACAACACTGAGACCCTGTCCATGGTCCTCCTTGGTGGTTTTGACCAGGTCTTGGATATTAACCAACTTGGTATTTGTTTTCTTGTCTCACTCTCACTAGCTTGTGAGGCAGGAGTGACTTCTTTTTCCTCTATGTCACCAAATTTAGCAGAGATCCTGGAATATAGTATGGACTAAGTAAATGTTTATTGAATAACTGGGCTTATGCAAGATAGAAACTTGGTAGATTTAAAATGTAGCATCTGGAGTTTAGCGTATGTATTGTTTCAACCAGAAATTAAATACCTTGGCCCACATTTCTTTGACTACTCAGTGAAAGAATAGAAGCAAAGAATAGTCACTTTAAAAGAAATAGAACACCCACCACCACAAGAAGGAACCTGAACCATACTGCTTGTAATGGGAAGACATCATCACATCAAATTCTCTCACAAAAATTGAGTCACAGAATTCATTTCATTGACTAAAATATGACATTCCATATATCTAACATGTGCTAAATGTGAAATGGCCAATTTGATCTACTTATAACTTTTGCTCCTTCTGAAGAAAACATTATAGATATGTTCAAGTTAGTGGAGGAGAAACCTGAATGACTTGCAGTCCAATAATAGCATGCCTTCTCTCACCACTCGCAATTTTTTAAAATGCAGGCTTTATGACCTATCTTTTGTTTCCCCATTTTATAGAGACATGGGTAAAGAACAGTATTTCTCTATGCACAACAACAATGCAGTGGTAAATTATATTAGTCAGGGTTCTCTAGTGAAACAGAACCGACAGGGGATATCAGTAAATATTAAGAGATTTTGTCAAAATTGTTTCACGTGCCTATGGAGATGCATGAGTCCAAATATGATGGGGCAGGCTGCAAACTAGGAACTTTGATGAAGGCCTTTGAGGTATCCTCTAGAAGCGGGCTAGCTGAAGTAGAGATGGAAATTCAAAGACTGCTGAAATCATCACTTCTACTTTTAAGGGGAAGTGTCACCACCCCTTCCCATTTTACAACGGAGTATGAATATTATGGATTTTTATGTGGGATCTCCTAAATTTGAGACTTTGGTTTAAATTTGAGCAAGGGAAGGGAAAAAATAAGAAAAAGGAAATAAAACAAAGGAAAGAAGGAAGCATTGTGAACGCCAAATTGCAAATGTGGATCACCATTTTTCACTCTTCATAGATAAGGAAATTTCCACTGCAAGAGGAACCATAGCCGAGTAGAACCTTGGAACTAGAATCCAGGTTGCTTTATTCCTTCACCTCTCCTCTTCTCAATATAACCATAATCTCATCCATACAAAAATTTTCTTATGGATTTTCATAACCTATAACCTGGAAATGCACTGTGATAAGAGAGTAATGATACTCTCTGATACTTAGGGAAAGAAGAGGAAAGATGAGCATACACTTCTCTCCATGTGAAAGTACTTGATGAGCTTTTGGTATCTAAGAGTCCCCACTTCCTGAATCTTTTACAATATGACCCAAGGGATGCTACAGAGTGCTTCAAGTAAACAGTTTTTATTTTCCCATCTTACAGTAATTGGCTTCTGGGGCTCTCACAGCATTTTAGAAATACCATCTCATATACTCACTAAATAAAGTTGCACAGGAAAACATTAGTCATGCTGATGGAGACAAGGTGTGGATAATAGAAAACTTTGTACCTGGTAGATGGTAATGAGGACTGAGAGAAAAGAAAAGTCAAGTGTTGGGCCTCCTCTCTTTTCTTGCTTGTTGACAGAAGTTTATTCATAAAGCCACTATTAAATACATATTTCTGGAACTGTCTGAAATCAAGGATTATTAAATCAGAATGCTTAATTTCAGAAGCTCTTTCTAAAATTTCATAAATTCTTAATTTTATGGCTCTTTCTGGTGCTTAAGATCTACTACCTGCTTACCTTTTCACTACCTGCCTTTTTTTGAGTCCACCATAAGTTAAAGGAAATTTAGGAGGAGTTATGATTAAAATTATAGCAGGGGGAACAGGTGTAGCTCAGTGGTTTAAGAACCTCTTTCCCATGTCCAAGGTCCTGGGTTCAATTCCTGATACCTCTTTAAAAAAAAAAAAAGTATAGCAGGAAAATAGGCTAATTACCACATGGCAGGCACCAGTCTGGGGCCAAAATTTTCAGACCGGGGTTTAGATAACAAGAAAGATGAACCAATACATTTTCATTTCTTTTTCAATGGCTCAGCCAATCCAACCCTGGATCCTAACAAACAAATATTTCTCAGTATTATCAGTATTAGTAAAAATCATCTGGGGACATGTTAAGAATACAAATTCCTGGGTCTTACTTCAAACCCCAGGAATTAGAATTCTCCATGGGTGATTCTATTGTACAGAAATGTTGCAAATAATGGCAACCTAAGGCAAAAATAGTGTCAGGTTTTCACAGCAGGACTCAGTTTAATAGATCAGAAAATGCTACACTCTATGTAAAAAATGGGGAAAATACATTAACTAGAATAACTTTGACTCTGAAAACCAAGAGTAGAACCCAGAATTCCATCCATTTCTATTCAAGTCACATTAACAAGGTGACTGCCCCATGGATCTGCCTTCCAGGTTTGCCATAAGTTATTTAACTCTTTGCACATTCACAGAGTGGCTGTGAAGAAAGCCACTCTACTCATAAACTTGTTTAAGGCTGAACAAATGAACTATCACAACGCTATATACAAATCAATGTGCACAACTGTAATTTCATATGACACTGAAAATATCTTTCCATAATTGCTGGTTGAGCAATAGGCTTTGATAAATAACCATAAGATTACCTAAAAAGAAACAGCATTTAATATTCTAGAACACTTGATTAACCACTCAGGGTTCAAAACAAGAAGTGGAAAAGAGTGTCTAAAAACAAATTAAAATCAGAAAAATATACTGCAGCTCATAATTGAAAACCTAATTACACAGCAAGATCATATTTGATTTTAAGAGTACACTTATCCTGAATGAGCTATGAGCAGAGAGCAAACTGTACTTACCCCATCTTTAAATACCTATCTTACCTCTGCCTCATCTAGGTTCTCTTTGGTGTAGCAATTTCATACCAGCCTTCCACATATTTTAGTGTTATGGATTTCCTAGTGGAAACTTTCTCTGTATCACAAAGCTTATGTTCTGTGTGATCATTTTAATGCCAGTTATTGATAATATTAAATCTGGTAAATCTACTTCAAGCATTTCAGGCAGACTAGTGAAAAGTGCTATGCAGAGAATTAAATAGGGTGATGCAAGAGAGTGGTCACCTGTAGTTCAGGTGATCTGGGAAGCCTTCTCTGAGGAGGTAACATTTAAGCTGGGACTTAAAAAACAACAGGAGAGGGGTAACTCTAAGATAACTGGGAAAAGAAAACTTCAGGTAGAGAGGCCAGCACTAATGAGTTTGGCATGTTTCACAACAGATAGAAAACCAGTGCAGCTGGAGCAAAATAAGGTCAGAGAAGCAGGCAGCCTGTCAAACCAGGGTAAAGATTTTGGATATAGAGAACATCAATGGGACTATTCACAAAGTCTGAATAAGGTCTGTAATAAGATAAGGGGAGGCAACTAACATTTAGGGAATCTGGGTGAAGGATGTATGGGAATTCTTTGTACTAATTTTAGAAATTTTCTGAGAGGTTTCAAATTATTTCAAAATAAGTATAAAACTACTTTAAAAAA
Organism: Cabassous unicinctus; assembly: GCA_029593785.1. NCBI lineage: Eukaryota > Metazoa > Chordata > Mammalia > Cingulata > Chlamyphoridae > Cabassous > Cabassous unicinctus. The sequence continues at coordinate 22,732 of JAQZBX010007528.1, forward strand.
AATAGCAATGAGATACCTATCCACCACATTGACTAAATTTTTTTTAAAAGCATGAAAATACCAAGTGTAGGCAAGGATGTGTAGCAATTAGAGCTCCCCTTTGTAAAGCAATTTAACAGTATTTATTAAAGCTCAATATATAAGCTTGCCCAATGACACAGCAATTCTGCTTTTAGTTATATGCACAACAGAAATGGTCAAATCTGTTCATCAAAATAAATGTATAAAAATGATCTTAGCAGCACTATTCATAATGGCCCAAAATTGGAAGGAATTCAAATATATTTGAATAGTGAAATGGACAAATTAATCATGGGATAGTCATAATAGTCATGCAGTCTTATAATGTACAATTAAGAACTACACATAATAGTATGAAACAATGTTGAATGAAAAAAAGATATAAAATAACACACACTACATGATTCCATTTACATAAAGTCCATAAAAACAGGCAAAACTACCACAGGGATGGAGTAATGACAGGAAGGGGACATGGCAGAGCTTGTAACAGTCTATTTCTTTATCTGAGTGTTTGTTATATGTGTGTGCTCAGCTTCTGAAAATTCAACAAGCTATACACTCAGGTGCACTTTTCTGAATACTCCTGAAGTTTAAGCTGCTAACAATTGGATATCCATAAGAAAAACAAACAAAAAGTCTCAAACTAAACCTCAGATCTTTTACCCAAAATGGATCACCCACTAAAATGTAAAATGCAAGGCTATAAAACTTTACGGGTATGACAGTGGTTGAAAGGGGAAGTCTAAGATCATGTATATTACTAGAAGGAAAGCCAAAAACAAAAGTAACATGGGACTGTATAAGGCAGTAAAACCTCACGTAAAACACAGAAATGGGTGATATTGCATATATGAGTGTTTATACAAACTATAAATACAAATATATTGGAAAGAAGAAAAAAGAATAGCAGCTATGTACGGCAGGGGAAGCATAGAGAGACTGAGAGGTGTCGAGTTTTGTTTGTTTGTTTTTTGATTATTGGAATAATGAAAGTGGTCTAAGAATGACTGAATTGATGAATGTTAAAATATGTGATTATACCGAATACCACTGATTTTACACTTTGGGTGGATTTATTCTTTATTAATATGTATCAATAAAATTGATTTGTTAAAAAAAAAAAACAGGAAGAAATTAAGACCTAGTGCTAAGAAAAGATTTCTAAAACTTGATACCAAAACCACAACCCATAAAAAGAATAAAATTGATAAACTGGACTTTATCAAAATTCAAAACTTTTGCCCTGCAAAAGACCCTTAGAAGAGGGTGAAAAGACAAGCTATAGACTGGGAGAAAATATCTGCAAGCCAGATATCCAGCGAAGGACAAGTATCTAGATAAATGAAGAACTGGCAAAGCTCAACAGTAACAAAGAAAAAATCTAACTAAAAATAGGCAAAAGATATGAATATACATTTCACTGAAGAAGATATATAGAAGGGAAATTTGCACATGAAAAGTTGTTCAACTCTGCTAGCCATTAGAGAAATGCAAATTAAAACAATAAAATAGCACTATATATCTATTAGAATAGCTAAAAAAAAAATTTTTTTTTTTTTAAAGTGATAACCCCAATTGCTTGCAAGGATGCAAAGAAACTGAATCAATCATATATTGCTAGTAGGGATGTAAAATGATACATCCACTCTGGGAAAGATTATGGCAGTTTCTTATAAAACTAAACATGCCCTTACAATATATCTCAGTAATTACACTCCTGGGGTTTGTGCCAGAGAAATGAAAACAACTTCATACAAAAACCTGCACACAAAAATGCTCATAATAGCTTGATTCATAAGATCCTCGAACTGGAAAACATTCAAATAGTCTTCAGTGGGTAAATGGTTAAGCAAAATATGGTACATCCATACAATGGAATGCTACTAAGCAATAAAAAGGAACCAATCAATGTATATATACATTGCATTAGTCAGGGTTCTCTAGGGAAACAGAACCAACAGGAGATATCTGTAAATGTTATGAGATTTTTATAAGAATTGTTTCATATGACTCTCGGATAGGCAAGTCAAAATTCCATAGGGCAGAAGCAAACTGGAAACCTCAATGCAGGTTTTCGATGAATTCCCCAGAAGCTGGCTGACTGAAGTAGAGATGGATATTCTCCCTTCTGACAGCTGAAATCATCACTTCTCCTTTTAATGCTTTCAACTGATTGGATGAGACTTCTCTTATTGTTGAAGGCAATATCCTCAGTTGATTGTAGATGTAATCAGTCATTTATATATATATATAATCGATTTACTAATGATTTAAGTCCATGAAATTTCTTCACAGTAAGAATCAGGCCAGTGCTTTCTTGACCAAATAACTGGACACCAAAACCTGGCCAAATTGACACAAGACCTTAACCATCACATACATGCAACAACTTGAATGGATCTAAAGGGAATTATGCCGAGTGAGCAAAAAAAGCCAATCTCAAAAGTTTACACACTGTATGAATCTACTTTATAACATCCTTGAAATGACAAAATAGACATGAAAGACTGATCAGTAGTTTCTAAGGGTTAGCAAAATAACCCCAAAGCTTCTAGAAATTAGGAATAGATTAACAGAATTCCTATTAGCTGTATTAGAAGCAAGAATTTTTCAAGTTCTGAAGATAAAGAGTTTTGATCCTAGAATTTCATACCAAGCTAAATAATTATTCAGTTGTAAGGGCAAAAAAAGACTTTTTCAAGTATACATTGAATAAACATAAATATTAACAGTGAATCTTTCAAAATTTTAGAATGTAAAACTTTTGCCTTTGTATAGTTGAAAAAAAAGATTTTACCCTCAAAATTGAATGATACTCTAATAATTGTCTAACCAATATTATGATTACAGGAAGAGAAAAAATGAATTTGAAAAGTATGTCCTTGACTGAAAAAGTTATGGTTCTTATTGTTTAGTCTAAAGAGGTTTTTTGTAAATAAGAATAACCATATGCTGAAACAAAAATTCCAGAGTATATTAACATTAGATGTAGGCCAAAGGTGAGGGGAGAGGATGTAGAAGAAGTAGAAGGATACAGTAGAATGCCAAACTCTTAATTGGGAGAAGTAGTATTTAAGATGCTGATAGAAACATGAGTTTGTTGAGTAGTTTTAATAACACTAGAATGCACATTTTATGAGACCATACCACATCTTTATTTGCTACATTATCACATGACCCAGAATAGTAGCTGGCACTTAATGTTTATTGAATGAGTGAATGAATGAATGGATAAATAAATTTATTTCAGAGTAATTCTGAATAGGTAGAAATTATTGTGAACATCAGTAATTAAATTAAATGTCAAGAGGTTAAATTGCCTACTGCATAGCTATACTGACATTTGAGAGATTTCTATGCACGTCATTGTGTTATGCTTCATAAGTACATTAGTTATTTTAATCCTCTTATCAAACTTATTTTGCACAAAGTCTTAAAACTATCAAAGAAATGAGTGGAAAATGAAAATCTATGAAATCTAACTCCAGAGCACATGCTCCATAAAGAGAGATACTCCAATTACTGAAATTGACATAAAAATATTAAAACATAAAGCAATCATTAATCTTTCTATACCAAATAAAAGATTTCCAATAGATCAGGGGGAAAAAACTGAATACAAGTACTAGAGAATGTGACAAACCCACACATACAGTTCAGAAATCCATAGATGAAGGAAAAAAACAAGGTGGGGGATTTCAATAACATAATTCAAAGACAAATATTTTTAAAATTTGGTTGAATGTGTCCTGGAAATTATCTGAATCTGGTACCTTTTTTTTTTTAGAAGGGTAGAAATTTGACTTTCTTTTCTATTTATCTTGGGGTAGTTGGTTGTGTGATTCACTATAGACTACATTCAGTGATTTAATACTAGGACTCACCTGACTCAGCATATAGTTGAGCTCACAGCTAAAGCCTATTATATTTGGAAGGATACTAACAAGGGAAAAGACACAGGTTGAGTCCATTCACAGTCTTCCCTATTCTCTCTTCTTCCTCTGAGTGCACATTTAAACATGCTCCTTTCTCCAGCAATGAAAAAATGCAGAAACATATGCACAGTGGTTGTGCCCAGTGAAACCCATTAGAGACTCAGTGCCCAAGGATTTTTATTGGGGGGTGGTCACTTAGACACCCTCTTTCTAGCATGTCCAGAGTTCCAGAGTTCCAGTAGGAAAGCAGGTGTTTAGCATAAAGCATAGTGATTGCACAGTCAAGTAAAAGTAAACCATCCTTATCATCTAGGGAATGTGTCATATCAGGGTACTGAATGAGTCAAGGGTCAAGTTCTCAGATGCCAGTCAAGGGCAATATTCTGAGCAGGCCCTTCTAAATATAGCAGCTTTATGTGTGCTATGTTAATTCTTTCTTCATATTGGGCTATTAAGACTTTCTACTTTTCAACTAATTTTTATATTTTATGTTTTCCTAGAAAATAACCTCTTTCACTTAGGTTTTCAAACCTAATGTTATTTTGTTACCTATAAAATTACCTTTTTGTTCCTAATATTGTACAAAAGTCATTTTTTAAAGGTCAGTCTTGTGTAAAGTTTATTTTGTTCTTTCCAAAGAACATGAAGATCTTGGTTCTATGATCAACTGTTTTGTTTTCTCTTCTTTTTCTTTAATTTATACTTTTATATTTATTCTTTTTTTTTTTGCATTTTATTTTTCTGTCTTCTACAGATGAAAGCTAAATTCAAATAAATATAAAAACACAATACCCATGGACAACATGTAACTAGGTATCCCAGAAATGCCCAAAAACAAATGAGTTGGGACAAACTACCAATATGCTTTAGACCAGCATGAAATCAACAACTGTGTAGAAGGAAGTAAAGAGAAAAAACAGGGACAAAGAAATTTTCAGATAAATGTCAGGGTGGGTGATAGAGCCAGGAATTCTCAGATTAAAGAAATAAGGAGCATAATAAATACCTAAAATAAAATCATACCTGAAAGACATGCTTACAAAAATAAAAGTATAACATACTATTTAAAAATGAGCTAAAAGACACTAAGATAATGCTTACAAGGTGTGAAAAAGAATGTAAATCTGAATTAATAAAACTTATAAATGAATGGTAAAATATAGGAAAGAATTTTAAATGAAAGGAAAATTCATTTTAGAAATGAGCAGTAAACTAGAAGGAGCTGAGGAGCAAAGAAAAACAATAGACAAGCTTATGATAAGTTAAAGGTAGAAAAGGAATAAAATTTAAAATAAAAAGAAATTTTTTAAAAAATGATCTGAGAAAAACTGGAAATACTGAATATAAAAATGATTGTGACAGTCTGAAGCTGGGTGGGTCCCAGAAAATCATGTTCTTAAAGCAAATCCATTCCTGTGTGTGTAAACTTATTGTAGATGGAACCTTTTGATTAGATTCAGTTAAGGGACTTTCCTTTTTATTAGATCATTTCAGTAGGGCAGATCCTGGGTGGGTTTTAATCCTCTTACTGGAGTTTTGTAAATGAGGAATAAATAGCCGCAGACACAGAAAGAAGGTTGCAGAGAGAGAGAGAGAATAACCTCCTGAAGTTGACGAACCTGAGAGAAAAGCCTCAAATGGAGCAGCCCAAAGCTGAAAGTGACAAGGCCCAGAGGAGAGGGGAGAGACAGCAGACCGTCACTGTGCCTGGTCACTCACAGCTGCAGCTTAGTGAGAGAGCATCTCTGATGATGCCTTGATTTGGACACTTCCACGGCCTTAGAACTGTAAGCTTTTAACTTAATTAATCCCATTGTAAAAGCCAAGCCACTTCTGGTATATTACTCTCAGCAGCTTTTAGCAAATTAAAACAATGATCCAATATTGGGATAACAGGAGATCCTAAAAAAGAAGAAAACTGAAGGGAAAAGAATCCTAAAAAGTGTAATTCATGGAGAGCTCCCTGAAATGTATGAGTATGTTTCCATATATACTGGAACTATATATTAAAAAGCACAAGTATTTAGTAGAGACACAGTCACAATATGACCAACAGAAAGATTGGCTCTAGTAAAATTACTAGAATTTAAAGAAAAAATCCTTTTGTGTACTAGGTTAAAAGAGCAAGTGAATTATATGGAAAATGAAAATGAAAATAGAAGTGGATTGTCATCAGTCTTCGATAGCAATCCTTCATGCTAGAAGGGAATTAAGAAGTGTATTTAAGGTACTCCAAAAAATAAAATGTGAGCCAAGAGTTTTATACTCAGAAAAGCTACTTTGAAGTATGAAGGGCACAAGTCAACTATTATCAACACCATGAACTCAGGGAGCGCTTTTCCCATGAACATTTCTTGAGGAATCAACCAGAGAAAGATGTTCAAACAGATAAAATATCTAGAAAGACATCAACACAAAGGTTGCTGGTGAGCCTTAAATATATCACTAGTGCCAAGCAAGGGTTAAAAATGAAAGTATATAGTATGTAATAGCTATATGCTCGGACAATGCAAATACAGTACAATATATAACATGGAGGGAAAATAGGGAGAGCATGTGCATTATGTGTCATCAGACTGATGGTGGCAGAATTTGCATTCTGAGCTATTCACAGTGTAGAAGAGACAGATATAATATACATGATATTAAGTAAAAATTATGTAGTCCTGAATTTGAATCAGGAGAATTATTATACTCTCAAGAGCTATTTTACACATGCACACACAACATATATACACTGTAGCTCTGACCACTGCAAAAGACTATAAACAATGACCAACCCAGTGTATTGAACATCCCCAGTACACAGACCGTGGTCTTGAAATTCTTGTTCACACTCCAAGAAACCAGAGGTTCTTGGAAAACGACTGATTTCAGGTCTAGGGAGCAAACAGACAAGATGATCCTGGAACATCTTGTCATACAAGGCAGTGAAGAAGCATGAAAGACCATTAAAGTCGAGTCAAAAAAACTCAGTAGCCAATTTGGGGCTGCTCCAATTGGCCAATTATGGGAAAACTTAAGCTTCAATAAGGGTAATAATTATGATGGATTAAAGCACATCAAGTTCATAATGACATTAAAATAAAAGAATTGGCCACCTTCAGAAAATGATAGGAAATCAATTCATTATCTTGAAAATTGAAAAGCAAAGGACAAGAATCAAACATTTATCTTGGTTAACCAGATGGTAGTGAGCCTCACTTACTGATTCATTCTTTAACACTGTTTATTCTAATTATCCATTTTTTTATTTCAACATAGCTAATATTTCCATTAAAAAAATTTTTTTTTCTTCAAATTGCTTATAGTTTCCTTTGTGTTTTAAATATATTTGTTATACTTATTTTAAAATTTTCAGTAATCCTGCTTCAGATTGAATGTTTTTCAATCCACAGTTTGCTGAACTGGGGTCAGCAAACATATTAAGGATGAGATATTATTAAGCATTTACAATTTTGTGAACCAGATGGTCTCTGTCAAAACTTCTCAAATCTGCCATTGCAATGTGAAAGCAGCCATAGATCATGAATAAATAGGGGAGTGTGGCTGTGTTCCAATAAAACTTTATTTATGGGCACTGAAATTTAAATTTTATTTTTAATGTGTCACAAATTATTATTATTCTTTATTCCTTGTTTTTTTCATCCATTAAAATGTACAAAAAGCTCTTAGCTCAGGGACCATATATAACAGTTGGTGGGATAGGTTTGGTAAACAGCCCATAGTTTGCTTACTGCTATATTGAGTGGTTGCATTCCTCAGGTGTCCGGTTACTTTAGTCCAGGGGTTCTTAACCGTTTTTACTCCCCGGACCCCTTTGCCAGTCAGGTGAAAACCACAGACCCCTTACTAAGTCCACACTATACTGTGAAAAAAATTTCAACAGTTTTTTTGTTTTTTTTTTTTAAGATTTATTTTATTTATTCCCCTCCCCCACTGTATTTGCACTGCTGTCTGCTCTCTGTGTCCATTCACTGTGTGTTCTTCTGTGTCTGCTTGTCTTCTCTTTAGGCAGCACTGGGAACCGATCCTGGGATCTTCCGGAGTGGGAGAGATATGCTCAATCTCTTGCGCCACCTCAGCTCCCTGGTCTGCTGCGTCTCTTATTGTCTCTCCTCTGTGTCTCTTTTTTTTACATCATCTTTCTGCACCAGCTCTTTGCTCAGGCCAGCATTCCACGCGGGCCAGTTCTCCACTTGGGCCAGCTCACCGTGCAGGCCAGCTTGCCTTCACCAGGAGGCCCTGGGAATTGAACTCTGGACCTCCTATATGGTAGATAGGAGCCCAATTGCTTGAACCACATCCACTTCCCTATACTGTGTATTATTTAATAAATATATTACACCCACTCCAACACATCCCCACAAGAATAATGTTTTTTTGAATTTCAATTTGAGCTCACAGACCTCTGGTTAAGAAGCCCTGCTTTAGTCCATGAGCTTTTGTTTTCCTGGGTATTTTAGCAGCTTTAAATCCATATAGCTCCTGTTTAATGCAGTACATTTTTAAATAAATACTTATTTGGTTAAGGATTAATAATGGGTTTACATTATTTCCATTTTATTTCTTACAGTTTGACTTTCTATTAATCCCACTAGAGCTCCTAAAAGGCCCTGAAGTTCTGAGATGGTGGCAATTCGTACACTGTCCCACATGCTATCATGACAGATCCCAAGGACATGGCATATTCAGCTGAATCCACATTCTCTATTTTATTTATAATGTGTATTGAGAAGACTGAATTTCTCTGTTTTTGATGAGTTTAATTTGCTGCTCTTTGGTGAAACTCAAAATTTGGGTCAAGATTAATCGAGTAACTCCTTGTTTATATCTTTCCTTTTGGAGAAAAATCATGAAGAAACACAGTTATCGACCCAACATCCTGTTAACCTACAGGATACTTGCGGTGGCTAGACAGTTTTCAGGTTCAGGACGGCATGACTGTGCTCTCTGTTGACGGTGCCTTTCCCTGGGCCTGTTTAAACCAGGTAAACACTGACGACACCAGGAACACACAGGTCTGGAAAGACAGAGCTGTAAAATCACAACCCTTTGAAACCTGACAGTTTAGAGGCTCATTTTCTTTTGGTAAAACTATAATAATCATTATTTAGACTCCCTGTTCTATATTAACTACCCGCTGTGGACTGCTCTAAGCCTTGCAGGGTCTAACAGGCAAGAAGAACTATCTAAGGAGCAGGCTACCACAGTCACTCTCACCTCAAGACAGAAACGTGAACTCACAACATTTCCGAGGCCAAAGTTCCTCCCAGACACTGGGGCTGACAAGTAAAAAAGGTGAAACAATGTAGATAGGCATCTAAATGGTGGATAATTTACACAGACTTAGAACCACATTTATGGGGGAAATAAAAGGCATATATCCTACCCAGAAGGTATTTCTCAGGCAAACAGACAGAAACTTACTTACCCTTTAAGAAATAACTAATTACTTCACAACCTCACTCCTCCCAAAATCCTCTCTAGAATCTCCACCAAGGTGGAGGGTCTGCTTCCAATTACAATTTATTGCATTTCCACGTGGTTTTCCTCTTTATATCATTACTTTGAGAAGAGATCCTTATACCAAGGGCAACCAAGAAAGGCTCAGCCTTAGTTACATTTTCAGATATGAGCCCAGTCCCATACATTAGCTGAAAAGCTCTTTAAGAGCAGAGGCTTTTGCTTACAAGAAATAGGGATTTGACAAATTGGAATTCCTGAAAGCAGTGGATATATATGGAGATAGGCAGAAGGCAGTAACAAGAATGAGAGCCATGCAGACGGAATCCAGAATGAGCCAATCAATCATGTTTCAAATAAAAAAGGAGCAATAGCAGGCATCTCAAACTTACCATGTCAAACCAAATTCTTGATTTCCTTACCAAACCTACTCCTCCCCAATTCTTCCCCATCTCAGCCCATGGTAATACCAGAAAAAATGTCAAATTTGGTTCCCCTCTTTTCCTTTCTCTATCTTCAGTAATTACTGTTGACTCAATCTGTAAAACATGTCCTAAATCTACCTCTCTCTTCCCTTTCAATGCTACCACATGTGTCCAAACCATCATTGTTTCTCTATCCAAAAACTAAAATACCCTTCTTATTGTTCTCTGACAATCCACTATCAAAGTGACGTTTTGGACACATAGATAAAATGACCTACTTAAAACAATCTACAGTGTTTCTAGTGGGTTACAATTTCGCAGGACACAAAATCCTATTGTAATTTAGGTGGTCATACAAGGAAGGGACAAATGGCACATCCCTTATATTGGTCTTTAGAATACCCAGTAGTGGCTCACAGGTGCCAAGGACACTTTGTATAAAATTATCTTGTTTATTCATCTGTTTGCTTATTTATCATGAATCTTATCCCATTCAAATATAAGCTCAATTAATAAGCAGGACTTAAGGCACCATTCCAGAAATATTTACATAGATCTACTGGTTTATATTTAAGGTAATATAGACAGAGTCAAAACTAGTTCTTGAGCAAAACTCTCCATCAGCAAGGCAAAACTCACACGTGGGAGAAAGTAGGATCAACTCCTAGGTGTCCCTCAGTAACATATGCCTTCACTTACTAGCATGTCAAAGTGGGCATTTCCCTGAACCTCCCTTAGAATGAATGTTTAAATCCTTATTGTGGCCTACAAACCCAGTATAATCTGACTGCTCCTCGCTTCTCTGTACTCATCTTGTCGTACAGTCCCCTAGGCAGGCTGGCTCTTTCCCCGGTTTGTCCTGACTAGCTCCATTTTTTCATTCATATCTCAGGGTCAGTATCATTCTACCCAGAGAGGCCCCTCAGTTTTATCTTCTTCTATCTCTTATATCTATCTAAAATTATCTTGTTTATTCATTTATTTGCTTATTTATCATGAATCTTATCCCATTCAAATGCAAGCTCCCTGACAGTGGGAACCTTGTCTTTTTTTCCTACTATATCCCACAAATCCTAGCACAGAATCTATTCTCTCAAGATGCTACAGGCACGGGGCAAGGAAGATGACTCCATAATCAGATAAGGTGAGAAGCAATATAAGCATACTAGGCCCTCAATATATGTTTAATGAATGAATCAATAAGGGTATACAAGGCAAAGAGCTGGAGTTGAGCACTGTAGGAAACCTCACAAAAATATCTCTGGGCAAAACCCTAAGAAAGGGAAGGTCATTCATGAGAAATATTCAGGTGCCTTAAGCTATGTCAGAATTAGGTGAAATTGTATCACACAGAAAGAAATCGAAGAATTAAAAGATAGCCCTAGTTTATAGCCATGTCTCAACACTGTTAAGTTTCTCAAAAGGAAAAAAATATCTTCAATGAAGATATGTGCTTATGTTCTTAAGAGAAAAATATGAATGCATTCTAAAGATTAATATAATTTCTTTCTATATAAATGTAGTTGACTAAAGATAGGATAGGAAAATAATGTTACTCTTGCTTTATTATTTTAAATTATTAAATATAAAAAGGAAGCCCCTTCAAAATTACTTTCTAGAAAAGCCTCTTTAGAGACACAATGCATACAAGCAGGAGGAATGCTATCACAAAATAATGATGTCAATGGTATTAGTTCACTGGCTATTAGATGGCTCTTCTTGTTTGATAGGGGATAATCCTCATTCAGCAAACTACCACTTCAGAGCAACCTTGTGTTGCAATCCTGTATCATTCTTTAAATTAATTTAAAAAGGCCATACTTGTTGTAAATCCACTTCAGATCTCAGGTAGAAACTGGTATGAAATATTCTAAGACTTAACACATAGGACAAAATGGCAAAAAAAAAACCTGTAAATAAATATCCAGCAAAAGTCATCAACTCTACCACTTACTATTGCATGACCTTGGGTTTGTCATTTTCCCCTCTATGGGTTTCAAATCTCTCATCTGTACAAAGAGGGCAAGGACACAGAGTATTCCTAAGTATATGTCCACCTCTAAAAGTCTAGAACTTGGTGGAGATTTACTGATATTTTATAGCCAAGACAATAATATAATAATAAAGAATGAAGGATTCAAGTAAGATCTGTGATATAAGATCTCCAGCTAAGTCATGATCTGGAAAAGTCTTCATCCACTGACATAGAAAGAAATTTTGGTGAGGGAAGAGCTGTCAGGAAGCACTATGGCTGTTTTTCCAATGGAAAACTTGAAATCAATAAAGAGTTGATTACTCAGTCCTATCTACCTTGGTCTTAACTAGTTTACATTGGGTATTTGCACCCTAGATTCAACTTGGGTTAGAGACATACAAAATGTGGATGGCCATACAGGTTCATATGATATTGTGTACAACCAAAACGCTTTCCATTACCCTACAGTATTTCTGCACAACTCTGCAGAAGCAGGAGCCAGGAAATTCTGATTTGATTGGTCACAGGATCACCTGAATGGACCATAAGCGCATATGAACTGAATTGTTCATCATGTCTTCAGAATAAGCCAAAATAATTACTAAAATGAGGAAATGGCACTACACATCCTTTTAACTGAAACAACCCTGCTTTTGATCACACAAGTCATAATAGTATCCACTACTCTCAGATATGTATCAAAAAACCAATCCCTGTTTCTTCAAAATTTTCCATTTTGGGATGAGTTTGTTCTCTTTTCTTAGAAGGGCTTTATAGAATGTTCTTAAGTGCATCTCTAAGTTCCAGCCCTCCTCTTTTTCAAAAGAATGCTTCCACTGAACATGGTACAGCCTTTATGAATGTAACTGTAACCTTTGTAACCTTTTTCTCACTAACATGGAAAATGGGCTTCTCAGGAAGCTTTTTAAAGCCTCAAAAATTTTAAAACTGTTTCCTTTTTCCATTTCTAAGCTTAGCATCACAAAAGTGCGTCTAGTCCTTTCAAGCCCTAATCACTACAAGAGCTGCATTTCTGAAAACCAACACTAAGACATCAGTTGCCCTTTGCAGACTTCCTAAAAGAAATGTAACACTTTTGCTGCTTATAGCTCTTCGGAGATAATGATATATAAAAGGATCTTGCACAGGCAGGACTGGTTCTCTCAGGAGAGGCTCTGGGTCTTCCTAGCCACACACTCTGCATATCTCCAGGTGCTCAGGGATGTCGTGCTTCTACCATATGCTCTAAAATCCAAAATCCCTCCTCTTTTTTTTTGAGTCCTAATCTGTAATGCTCAGTACTCAGAGAGCTGTGAGCGAGAAATACCAATCCAATTAAGCAAATCACAGTGAAATTCAATACGGATTATAGCTCTAATACCTACCTTCGGGGGTGTTTGTATCCTTACTGACCCCTAGGTGGTCTGAAGGCAGAGAGGCTGTAGCCAACAGGTTTTCCTCCCTTGAGCATGGAGGGCCCAACACCAGGGCCTATGTTCACAGCCAGTCCAAGTATATGTGAATGGAGAAAAAATAAAAGTTTTAAGACTGGATATAAATTGGGATAAGGTAGGAGTGTGTTTCTAACTTTCAATAACATGCAATGTTCTGGGCAGAAATAATAGCATATAAGAGCAGAATTCTCTCCACTCCAACCTCTCCCAAGCAGTCTCTCTTCTAACCACCTTTAGGTCAGTGGAGAGAAGAATGCAGAGTAAGAAATGCATCCAAAAATTAAGTGAGCCCTACTTTGTTCCTTCCTTAAGTTTCATCCCAGTACAGAAACATTTTCAGAAGAAAAATAGCCCTCACCCTAAAACCCTGAAAACAAAGTTCTTTACTAAAGATTTCTTGAGAAGACTGTAAAGGGGGGAGTCCACTGCACAACAGGCAACAAGTCTTTATAGAATTTTCCAGTGTTTCCCTTCTCAAGGTTCTGGCTCACCCTATTTCTTCCTTTTTTCCTTTTTTCTTCCTTTCTTCCTTTTTTACCCTCTTTCTTTCCTGTCCCTAGTTTTCCTTGCCTCCTTATTTTTCTCTCCCCTTTCATCCTTGTTATATGGAACAATTTGCCCTGCTCTAAACTTCTATCATTCTCTTCATCTATCCCTTGTGCTCACATAATAAAGCCCATCCCCCCCCCTTTTTTACACCCTCACATATTGACTATCAAAAAAGGAAAATGCAAGGCCATTGTAAAAAAATATTATTCTCTAGATCCAAGACAGAGAACATGGAATAACGGTCATTTTTACCCTAGATGAGCCTTCCCCCTTACTCTGAGATAACCCAGGAAACTACTCATGTTTATGCTGCTTGCACATACTTCTTACTGTATCATGAGTCATCAGACGTAAGAACTGATGTGTTTCCTAGCCAGAAAACTAATGCCAAAGTGAAGCTGAGAATGGGAAGCAAGAAGGGTAGATAAAAGACCAAGTGAAAGCTGGATTTACCATCTCAAAACAGAATCTACTTATGGTGGGACACCTGTGTGTTCCAAGACAAAGGGTCGAAAAGCTGAGTTCAGCTCAGGAACCGTCCAGGGAAGAAACAATGATTGGTGGGGGAGTTGAGGAGCTCTTCAATAGGCAAAAGAGAACAAAAGTGGAGCGCAAATAAAAAGTGCAATGTCAGAGAGGCAGATACATGGTGGGGAGTGCAGGAAATGGAAGAAGCTGAATCCAGCCTCAGGGGGAAAGGGCTGACACCAGCCAAAGAAGCTACCAGGACTCCAGGCAAGTGGTCAACTTGGAGAAAAAGGAAATTTATTAGAAAGGCACTGAATAATTCAAAAAATGAAGAAGCAGCTCAAAGAAAAGTGCCAAAGTACAGGCACAATATGACAGGGACTGATGGGCAGTGTCTTTAGGATGCCACAATCAGGATGAATTAATCTCAGTAATGTTTCTGTTTCTGTATTACTTTACTCATGCAGGAATTAGGGTTGGGATGCTGGTGAAGACAGTGATAGGAGAAGAGAGAGGCCCAGGGAATTATGACTTGATGGCTTCAGGGACTCCTGGGTCTCTGCCCCAGGACACAGGATAATGTGTCTCCTGGAAGGAAGGTTCAATTCCAAGGCAGAGGAAAAGAAGTCTGAGGTCACAGAAGGGGCTGAGCAGTAATTAACACTCAAACTTTTCCTTCTCTGAGGCCAGGGGAGCAGTGCAGATACCTCCAGAGCTCCCTCCAGTGTTGAGTGATGGGTAGAAAAACACATAGAAGAGAAAGCAGGACTCCCTCTTTTCTTTTCAACAAATAGGATTGTAATATAAGAGCCTTAAAACTAAATGTGATCTCTATTTCCGGAAGGCACCTATGAAAACACTGGACAGTCATATAATTAGATTCAAATGAAAGGGTTTAACAGTGCTACTGGTATTCAAATACTAGAATTATAATACAACAAGGACTGTCAGACACTTAAAGATCATATTTGAATTTAGCATGGGCTGGTCCCAAACAGAATTAGAAAAATTTGCTCTATTTGTTCATTTTCTGCCTTTTCTACTCAGAAAACTAAAGCTCTCTAGTTTCCTCTGATGCCTCCACGAGCCATATAGTAAAAGAAAACCCTTTGTACAAGGGTGCTGTGGCAGAATAAGGTACCTCTTTCCAGGGCCGTTTGAATTTAAAATAAACTGTCAGGTTTGAGAAGGCAGAATTGATCAAAAAGGAGGGTTCTGTCCTTGTAGAAGGTGAGTCTGTACTACAAAGGGGAGGGAAACAATTTTGAGGGAGAAATACTTCTAACATTCCTCAAAAAAAAAGGAACATGCTTACTCCACCCCAAGTAAAACTTATCTTCTTGCCTAATTGCTCTGGCTAGAACTTCCAGTATAATGTTGAATAACAATGGTGACAGTGGGTATATTTTTCTTGTTCCTGATCTTAGAAAGTTTTCAGTTTTCACCATTAAGCATGATGTTAGTTGTGGATTTTGCATATATGCCCTTTATCATGTTGAGGTAGTTTCCTTCTATTCCTAGTATTCTAAGTGTTTTTACCAAGCAGCAGGCTGGAGTTTGTTGAATGACTTTCTTCATCAAATGAGATCATCATGTATTTTTTTCCTTCACTCTGTTAATGTGGCCTGTCACATTAATTGACTTGTGTTAAATCACTCTTGCATACCTGGGATAAATCTTGATCATTGTGTATAATACTTTTAATGTGCTGTTGGATTCAGTTTGCTAGTATTTTGTTGAGTTTTGCCTCTATATTCAGAAGAGATATTAATGTGTACTTTTCTTTTCCTGTGGTATCTTTATCTGACTTTTGTATGAGAGTGATGGTGGCCTTGTGGGAGAAATTAGGGAGTGTTACATCCTCTTAAAATATTAGGAAGCGTTTGAGCAAAATTGGTGCTAATTCTTCTTCGAATATTTGATAAAATTCCATGTGAAACCATCTGGTCCTGGACTTTTCTTTGTTGAGAGGTTTTTGATTACTGATTCAATCTCTTTACTAGTTATTTGTTTTATTTCTTCTTGAGTCAGTGTAGGCAGTTTGTGTGTTTCTAGGAATTGTCCATTTCATCTAGCTTGTCTAATTTGTTGGCATACAGTTGTTCAAAGTATCCTCAAAAATCCTTTTTGTTTCAGTGGGGTCAGTAGTAATGACTCACTTTTCATTTCTAATTTTAGTCATTTGAATACACTCCATTTTTCTCGTTATCAACCTAACTAAAGGTTTGTTCATTTTACTGATCTTTTAAAAAAACCAACTTTTGGCTTTGTTGAGTCTATTTTTTTTTTAATTCTCTATTTCACTTATCTCTACTCTAATCTTTATTTCTTTCCTTCTGCTTGCTTTGGGTTTCATTTGCTCTTCTTTTTCTAGTTCTTCCTGTCTTGAGGCTAGGTCTCTGATTTAATTTTTTTTTTTTTTAATGTAAGCATTTAGAGCTATAAATTTCCCTCAGCACTCCCTTTGGTGCATCCCATAAATATTGGTATGTTGTGTTTTAATTTTCATTCACCTCAAGGAATTTCCTAATTTCCCTTGTGATTTCCTCTCTAACCCATTGGTTGTTTAAGAGTATGTTATTTAATTTCCACATATTTGAAATTTTCTCATTTCTCTCTCTGTTATTGATTTGTCGCTTCATTTTCTTGTGGTTAGGAAAGATACATTGTATGATGTCAATATTTTTAATTTACTGAGACTTGTTTTGTAACCTACGATATGGCCTATTCTGGAGAATGATCCATGTGCAGTCAAGAAGAATGTACATTCAGGTATTGGGTGAAGTGTTCTCTATATATCTGTTAGGTCTAGATGGTTTAGAGTATCATTCAAGTCTTGTGTTTCCTTATTGATCTTCTATTTCTCTCTTCAAATCTGTCAATATTTGCTTTATATATTTTGGGTTTTCCTGTTAGGTGCAAATATATGTAAAACTTTTACAATTTGCAGATGACATGATCCTATATACAGAAATCCTGAAAAATCCCCAAGAAAGCTCCTAGAGCTAGTAAGAGAATTCATCAAATTGGTGGGGTACAAGTCCACCAAAAATCAGTCGTGTTTCTGTATACTAGTAATGAACAATCAGAAGAAGGAATCAAGAAAATTCCATTTATAATAGCAACTAAAAGAATCAAATATCTACGAAAAAAATCTAGCCAAGAACGTGAAGGACTTGTATACAGAAAACCACAAAACATTGCTAAAAGAAATTCAAGAAGATCTAAATAAGTGGAAGGATGTTCCATGTTCATTGATTAGAAGACTAAATATTATTAAGAAGTCAATTCTACCCAAATTGATTTACAGATTCAACACAATAAAAATTCCATGAGTCTTTTTGCAAGAAATGTTAAAGCCAATCATCAAAATTATATGGGAGGGTAAAGGGCCCCAAATAGGCAAAACCATCTTGGAAAAGAAGAACAAAGTTGGAGGAGTCACACTTCAGATCTTAAAAAGTACTACAAAGCCATAGTAATCAAAAGAGCATGGTATCACCTAACTGATTGAGCAAGCCATAACCTAGGGGCAGCTCATCCCCTCTCAAGAATAAACAAAATGGAGCAGATAAGGGCCATCACTCCCTCCCCAACCCCTCCCACATTCTAAGACCCCCTATCCCACTTCCCCCTGGCCATTTGGCCCCAGGCTGTACTCTGTTTCCCTGCCTATTGATGTACTGTATAAATTCATATCCACCACCTTCCTTGGGTGGGCTGAAGTCTCTCTTCAGACCCCCGCCATGCCGGCGGGGGAGCTGAAGTCTATTCTTCAGACCCCCTCCATTGGAAGAGCTTCCCAATAAACTTCCTGCCTGGGGAAAAAAAAAAAAAGCATAGTACTGTCACAAGGACAGAGATATAGACCAATGGAATAGAATTGAAAGTTCAAAAATCAACCCTCACATTTATGGCCAAATGAATTTTTAAAAATTATTTTTTATTTTTAAAGAAGCTTTAGGTTACATAAATGTTACTTCAGAAATATAGGGGATTCCCATATACACTACCCCTCCCCTTCCCACACTTTCCCACATTACCATCTTTCATTAGTGTGGTACATTTATTACAATTGATGAACACATATTGAAGCATTGCTACAAACCATGGACTATACCTTACATTATAGTTTGCATATTGCCCTGCACAATTTTATCAGTTTTGACAAAACATAATGGCCTGTATCCGTCATTGCAACATCATGCAGGACAATTCCAAAGTGTCCAAAATGCCCCATGTTACACCTATTCTTCCCTTTCCTTCCCCTCAGAAACTCTGGTGGCCACTGCCTTTATATCAATGATACAAGTTATTCCATTACTAGAATAATAATAAGTCTACTTTAGTCCATAGTTGCATTCCCCCTTATGTTCATTCCTCAGTCTTGAGGATATTGGGATGGTGATGCCCCCTGTGTTTCTGATTAAGAGGGGGCTTAGATCACATGGGGCAGATGAATGGAACTGTCTTGCTTGCAGTTGTAGAAACACTGTTTCCTGGGATAAGTGTTGTCCATCATCATCCTTTTTTAGTTGTCCTGGGCAAGTCCAATGAATTGGAGAGTAAGTATTGCAGCTCTGCTGAGATTCAGGTCTCAGCTGGCATATGAACAGACTGAAAAGTTATGTCTCTGGGACATATATTTAATGGGTATAGTGCTAATTATAGGTTCAAATAAAAGGGGCAGAAAAGCCATGTGTAGGAAAATTATAAATGCATCTATTATATTGGGGAATAGATATATTCCAAAGTAAGGCCCAATGACAGGGTACTGAATTCCTGAGATTGTCTGCCCTGCCTATACTCTCTAGATGTCTCTAAAGCCCTCAGTAGCCCTGCTGTTTGAAGCACTGTTTACTGTGGTAGTCAATGAGATCCTGCTGAGATGTTGATAAGCACATCTCCTGAATGTCCTCCAGACTCACTTTGAAATCTCTTAGCCATAAGAATTCACTTGTATTTAATATTTCCCCATTTTGGCCAAGATCTTTTTCCAGATGCACCTCTAGTTGTATGGCCAAATGATTTTTGACAAGGGGGCAAAGACCACTCATTTTAGAAAGAATGGTGTTGGGTAAACTGGATCTCCATATGCAAAAGAAGGATGGTGGACCGCTACCTCTCACTATATACAAAATCAACTCAAAATAGATCAAAGACCTAAATATAAAAGCCAGAACTATAAAACTCCTAGAAGAAAATATAGGGAAACATCTTTAAGACCTTCTGGCAGGCAATGGTTTCATAGACTTTCCACCCAAAGCAAAAAAAAAAAAAAAAGTAACTATAACCTTATCAAAATTAAAACAAAATTTGGGCCTCAAAGGACTTTATCATGAAAGTAAAACAACAACCTACACACGGGAGAAAATACGTGGAAACAAAGTACCTAATAAATTTTTAATATCCAGAATAAAGAAATCCTTCAACTCAATGACAAAAATTTAACCCAATTTGAAAATGGGCAGAAGCCTTGAATAGACATTTCTCCAAAAAAAAGATACACAAATGGCAAAAAGGCACATGAAAAGATGCTCAATATCATTAGCCATTAGGGAAATTAAAATCAAAACAATAATGAGATACCATTTTATACCCATTTGAACAGCTACTATTGAAAAATTGAAAATTACAACTGTTGGAAAGGATTTGGAGAAATAAGAACACTCATTCATTGCTGGTGGGAATGTAAAATGGTACATCTGATGTGCAAGACATTTGGGTAGTTCCTCAAAAAGTTAAATATAGAATTATCATATGAGCCAGCAATCCCATATCTAGGTATATGCCCAAAATTTGCACATCCATGTTCATAGCAGCATTATTCACAACTGCCAAAAGATGGAAGCTACCCAAGTATTCTTCAACCGATGAATGGATAAATAAAATGTGCACATACACAATATGGAATATTATTCAGCCATAAAAAGGAATGAAGTTGATGAACTGTGAAGACCTCATGTTGATGAAATAAGCCACACAAAAGGACAAATATATACGATCTTACTGATATGATATAATTAAAATAAACAAACTCAGAGAATCTAGAATATAGGTTACTAGCAATGGGGTAGAGTTAGGGAATTGGGAGTTAAAGCTTACAATATACAGAGCTTCTATTGGAATGATGGAAAAGTTTTGGTAAGGATATTGGTGATGATAGCACAACACTGTAAATATAATTAACAGCACTAAAGTATGTATTTGAATGTGGTTAAAAGGGGAAATTTTAGTTTATATGTATTTTACTAGAATAAACTTTTTTTTAAAAAATCCATGGAACTGCACAACACAGTGAACCCTAAGTTAAACCATGGGCTATAATTGATAGTAAAATTATAAAAAATATGCTTTCATCAATTGTAACAAAGGTACCACACCAATGCAAGATGTTAATACTAGGGTGATATATGGGAATCCTCTATTATAAGCATGATTTTTCTGTGAGCCCACAACTTCTCTAATTGAAAATAAAAATCTTAATATCTTGTGTGTTTCTACTGCATCTGGAAGCATAATACTATCTCAGTATCCAACTTGTGACTCTTCAATATCACTTCCAAATGAGGGACCACAAAGCCCTATGCAATAATTTACCAAACCAAACAAAAACAAAATGCCTTTCTCATGTGTGAACTGTAACTGTACAGCAGTATTGGATTATATGCTGGCCCATAAGACATAGTTTTGAAATTATCATCAAGATGAAAACACAAAGTTCCAATATTAGAAATGATACCAAATGTTCAATTTCAGTTCTCACATTTGCATTCATGTTTAATATCAGGGTAGCACAATTAAAGGACAAATGACTTAATTGAAGCCACACTAATAAGGGGTCATGGCAGTTCTGAAAGAAAAAGTAATGGCCAGGAAAGTGAGTCCTTGTCAGACTAACAAAGATTGCAGAAATCAAAAGAAACTCATCCCCAAAGGTCAATACAATAACCATGCTACCAGGGAAATATTTTATGGATCTCATATTTGTTCCTATGATTTGCAACAGTTCATTTCAGAAAATATAGTGTTAGAGATGTCAAGAACAGTTATTCAGCAAATGGTATTTTTGGAATGTATTATGTAATTAAATACCATTTAAAAATAATATATCAGTGATTAAAAAATAAAGTTAGTAATTTAGAAGAGAAATTAGCAATATTAATGACAACATATTCTCAAAATAAAAGGTCCACTTGACCACAAATTAAACATAAAACAGGAAGATACATTCTTCTGCTATTACCCACAGCACTGACAACATTGTTTCAGCAAAACAATATTATCTGTGGCATTAAATTATTACTGTTCATTTGAATTTTATTGATTTTGGAGTAGTTTTAAAAATTTATTTTGTATTTGTTTTTATCATTATACAAACACTATAAGAGTTCATTTCTAGACTTAGTCTTATATATATTTAAGTAACAGTATCCTAAAAATAATTTAAGTCCATCTTGGGAGTCTGGGAGAATTATTTTTCCTTGAAAAGAAGTCCATGAATAACGTAAGGTTGAGAAACAGAAACTGTTTTATCAGAATGAGAAGCAATAAAGCCTTTTTGGTGAGGTCTATGCAAATGGAATCTGGCTAAGTTTAAAATCCTGGCACCACTTCTTTCTGCCGGGGTAATCTTTATCAAATTTTCTCATCTTCCTTAACTTCAGTTATTTCTCAAGAGAGTGTAATTATAGTATCTCCCTCATAGAGTTGTGGTGAAATGAGGTAAAACTTATAAAGTACTTACAAAATAATGACTGAATCATGGTAATTGGTCAATAAATCCTAGAAATTAAAGCAATTCAGGTCTAATAGTTCAAAACTAACATATATGAGTGAAAATGGTACAGCCACTGTGAAAAGCAGTATGACAGTTCCTCAAAATGTTAAATATAGAATTACCACATGACTCAGCAACTCCACTCCTAGGTATATACCCAAAGGAATTGAAAACAGGAACTCAAATACTTATACACCAATGTTCATAGCAGCATTATTCACAATAGCCTAAATGCAGAAACAACTCCAGTGTACAACATATGAATGGGTAAATAAAATGTCTTACATATATACAATGGAATATTATTCAGCTGTAAAAAGGAATGCAATTCTGATACATACTGAAACATGGATGAACCTTTATAACGACATGCTGAGTGAAGCAAGCAAGGCACATCAAGACAACTATTGTATGATTCTACTTACATGAAATACCTAGAAATAGCAAATTCAGAAAGACCAAGTAGGTTAGAGATTACAAGGAGATGGGGGATCAGGAAAGGGGATTTGTTGCTTGGTGGTTATAGGGTATGTGTAAATTTTTTAAAATTTGAAATAAAAAAATTAAAACTAACATATCAAGAAAGGCCCAACATTGCTAGGGATTTCTGAAAGACGCTTCTCACAAGGGTGGGATGGGCTGTGATTTTTAGGTGGCATCTGATGAATGGCAAACCACATGGGGGTTGGTACTCTGGTCTTTGATCCCCTGGACTCTGAGCCCTAGATGGACCCCAAAAACAAGAATTGAGATAGGAGATTCCTAAAGAGCAAGGGCATAATGGCATTGTGTTTACCAGCATTTAAGTCAAGAACCCCTGTATCAGTCAACGTTCTCTAGGGAAACAGAACCAACAGGAGATATCTGTAAATATTATGAGATTTTATAAAATTATCTCATGCGACTGTAGGCATTCATGAGTCCAAATTCCGTAGGGTGGGTGGCAAGCCAGAAACTCTGATGAAGGTTCTCAATGAATTCCCCAGGAGATGCTGGCTTCTGAAATAGAGATGGGAATTCTCTCCCTGATTGCTGAAATCACTTCTACTTTTAAGGCCTTCAACAAATTTGATGAGATGTTACTCATTGCTGAAGGCAATATCCTCAGTTGCTTGTAGATGTAATCAGCCATATATGCAATCAACTCACTAATGATTAAACTCTAGGAAATGTCTTTGTATTAAAATTAGCCTATTGCTTACTTGACCAAACAACTGGGCACATTATCTGAACAAGTTGACACATTAGCCTAAGTATCACACCCCCTTACATCTTCAGTGAAATACAAGATCTTTTTAGTCAACATCCACTTGCCAAAGATAGATAGGAAAGTTAGATGAACTGGTGAATGTCAAGTCTGGCAAACAATTCTGAAGACTGAAATCTGATAAGCAAGTCTCAATTTTTCAAGGAGTTCCCATGATGTGATTATGATATATGCCATTACAGGATCCTAAAGTTTTAAAAATCTTTTCAAGCATGTTTGTGGTATTGTGGGCCATCTTCTACATGACCTGTGATTCCAGCACTGA
The DNA here is from genome assembly GCA_029593785.1 of Cabassous unicinctus. NCBI lineage: Eukaryota > Metazoa > Chordata > Mammalia > Cingulata > Chlamyphoridae > Cabassous > Cabassous unicinctus. Next base: position 46,340 of record JAQZBX010007528.1, read on the forward strand.
CTTAGCATGTTTATTCTTTATTGCTGCTGACTATAACATACCATCAGAAATTTAGTAACTTAAAAAGAAAACCCAACAGAAATGTAGTCTCTTAAAATTTAGAAGGCTAGAAATCTAACCTGAGTCTTACAGTGCTAAATAAAGGTATCTGCCACGCTGTTTCATTCTGAAGGTTCCATGGAACAATCCATTCCTTGCCTCATCCAGCTTCTGGCAGTGGCCAGCATTCCTCAATTTGTGGCTGAATCACTCCAATTTCTGTTCCCATTGGTACATTGCCTTTCTCCTCTTCTGTCCTAAAATCTCACTCTGTTTCCGCCTTATAAGACATTTGTAATTACATTTAGGCCTACCCAGTGAATCCAGGATAATCTCAAGACCCTTTTTGTGGCAGGATCATTGTTTAATGGCATCTGCAGAATTCCTTTGCCATATATGGCAACACTCATAGTTTACAGGGGTTTAGGACCTGGCTATCTTTGGGGGACCATTATCCTGCCCACCACAGTATGCTACTAGCTATATTCTCCACGCATTTGTTTTATTATCAGGGATGAAGATTTATCTTACTACTTAATTCTCTATATATGCTGTTTCCATTTATGACACAGCAGCTCCTTTGTAAGTACCAGCTCATGCCTACCCCTTGATATATATCTGTATTTGCTTTTAGACCATTTCTTTTGTTTAAGAAAAATAAAGCTAGTTCTATTGAAATGCAGAAAAATGTGTATTCTATTCTCTTCCTGATGAGATAGAAATATGACCAAAAACTCAATTTCTAATTTTTTCTTACTTGGTAGAGGGGATAGGCAAAACAGATTAGGTTTTTGCATCATCATAGGGCTGTTGTCAAAGAAAAGTCTAACTACACCTGCTTACCAGACTGCTAGTGATGGAAAAGAGGCAGGACCACTTTGTGTTAGCTAGCCCTTAACATAACTGGGTATTCTATTCAAGTGATCACTCATATGGACATTCGTCTTTTAACTCTAAAGTAAACACCATTGTTAAAATATTGTATCTTTTTTATTTTAAGATCATTGGGAAACTATACAATGAATTCATTGAACAAAGAGAAAGTGCTATGGTAATGGATTCAAACTAAGATTGGAAGATTCGCTCTGTCAATTCCTGCCTATTAATGCTGCAACATAGAGTAAATCCTACTACATTGTGTGAATTCTATAATATAAGAAAATTTGGTCAAATTCAGAGATTTCCAGATCATGCTCACAATTAAACCTAATATGTATTTGAAAGCATCCTGAATAAGTCTGGCTACAAGGAATTAGCCCTTGGTGAAATCTGATTCACTTGGTTTATAAAATGAGTTGGAAGAATGGTAGAAAGGAAATGATATGGAAAATACACTGATATCTCAAAAGATTTTATTTAATCAAAATGATATTCTACTGCATATGGATCTCTTATGTCAATTTAGACACTATGCCAAAGACCAAAATTGGTATCAAGATACCATCTTTTGAACATTCAGGAAGATGGTGTCAGAGTAGCCAGAAAGGCTCAACTCTCTCAAAAAAACAACAACAAAAGAAGGGCAAAAAGCTTTTTGAGGGAGCTGCTTTGGGGATCTGCAGACCAGGAGAGTGCTGTGCATCATCTAGGAGGGAGAGGGATGGAGAGGCAAACGAAAACCATGAGTTACTTACCCTTATGGCTGAGAATAGCACATATACCCTTCCCTCAAGGTAAAACCCCGGACTCACTGTAGCCAACTGAGTGGAGAAAGAATGTCCTCCTCCCTGGGAAGAAAAGGGGTCTGGCAGAGGGCAAGAATGACTTCTCTTGAGTTTAGCCAGTTGAGCCCCCTTTTAATCTCAAAAAAGACCCCAGCCAGCACTGAAGCAGCCCCATGGAGAGGGGAAGAAAGATCTGATTATGTAGGCTGTCACACCCAACCTCCTGGTAAAGACAAGAATTAGGTCAGTAAGGTGGTTATTGGCAACTAAACAGCCTGGGAGAGAAGGAAGCCAGGAGAGATAGCCAGCAAAGTGTTAGAACCCCAACTCACCTGAAGGAAGAGGGTGAGTAGAGTCAGATAAGCTTTCAGAAGCCTACCTAACCTGTGAAGTGGGTATAGCTCAGTGGAGAAACACCTGCCTCACATGTACTAGGTCCCTGGTTCAATTCCCCTTATCTCCTAAGAGAAGGGATCCAGAGAGTGATCCAGTAGGTTGCCAGGCACCCAGCTGGCACCTTGTGACAGGGAACTTATAGACTGAGATATTTTGTTTTAGGTTTGTCAATCTGGTTTTTTTTGTTTGTTTGTTTTTTATTCTTTATTTTATTCTCAAAAACTGGGTATCTTACCTGTGTAGGGCAGACTGCAGGGTGATTGATTGATAAGTACCAGCAGCCCAAGACAGTTCCTAAGGGCCTAAGAGGGAAGCCTGTTTTTCTTGAGATGTCTTTTTTCTTTCTTTTCTTTTCTCTTTCTTTGATTTCTTTTTTCTTTCCCTTATTTTTCTCCCTAGTTTCTTTTACTTTTCTTTTTTTCCCCTCTTCCACTGCATTTCTTTCATCTCACCTTCTCTTGTCTGATCTTCATTTTCTTCTTCTTCTTCTCTTCTCATCTTTCTGGTCTTTATTCTACTTTCTTTCTTGTTTCACTTTTTTTAATTGTACCTTTTTATTCTTATTCTTTGGATTTTTATGATTTTTCACTCATTATTTTTCCTGGCTCTTTTATGATTCCTTTCCTATCTTTTTAACTATTACTGTTATTCTTTCTCTCTTCTTCTAGCTTTCCTTTTCTATGGTACTAATATCATTTCAAAGAATCATGGGCAACTACAAGGATATAGAATCAGTTAAACCAAGTGTCAAAGAGGAAACATAACACAAAGCAAAACAAAATAAAACCCTAGACTAAAGAGAGAACTTAGCCATTTGAAGAAGCCCATTAAGAAAAAAAGATTCCTAGACATAAACAGAAAATTACAAGCCATACTAAGAAACAGGAAGACATGGCCCAGTCTAATGAACAAACTACAAAACAGGAGGAGATGCAGAATGTGGAACAACTAATCAAGGATATCCAAATAAATATCATGAATCAACTTTAAAAAGTGAAGGAAGAGACAAAGAATACTAAGAAGACACTAGAGGAACATACATAAGAAATTGTAAACATACAAAAAAGATAACAGATCTGATGGTGATGAATGCCACAATGCAAGAAATCAAAAATACACTGGAGAAAATTTAAAGAAAAAGAAAAAAGAAAAAAATACACTGGAAACACATAACAGCAGATTTGAACAGGCAGAGGAAAGAATCAGTGACATCGAAGAAATCAGTGAAATCAGTGATTTCATTAGTGAAATCAGATAGATACTAGAATGGATAGATAAAAGGATAGAAAAAATTCAGCAGGGACTCAGGGAATTGAATGAAACATGAAACAGCCAAACATATACTTTATAGGCGTCCCAGAGGGAGAAGAGAAGGAAAAGGGGGCAGAGGAGTTTTGGAGGAAATAATGGCTGAAAATTTCCTAACTCTTTTGAGGGACTTGGATGTACATGTCCAGGAAGCACAGCATACAGCAAACAGTATAAATCCTAACAGACCTGCCCCAAGATATATAGTTATCAAATTGTCAAATGCTCAAGACAGAGAATTTTGAAAGCAGCAAAAGAAAAGTGATCCATCACATACAAGGGAAGCTTGGTAAGACTAAATACTGATTTCTCATCTGAAACCATGGAGGCAAGAAGGCAGTGGTATGACATACTTAAGGTGCTAATAGAATTGAAAGGCCCAAAGAACCTCTTCAAGAAACAAAGCTAAGTAGTGTCCATGTCAAAGCCAGCTGTTCCCTCCATCTCTAGCCCAAACGCCTATTGCTGGGGGGATGAAAAACCAGGTAACCATTAAGAACTAACAAAGGGCAATGCCTCTTCTCATTCCTCTACTCTACCATAGGAACTGGAATTGGCAATTTATACC
>JAQZBX010007529.1:0-50316 GCA_029593785.1 Cabassous unicinctus
CTAATACCACAGCAGCAGAAAAATATTGACAACCAATATATTGGAAAAATGAAACAACCAATAAATGGGAAAAAGGAGAGGTAAAATTTTGGGGCCGAGGTTTTGCTCTTATCATTACAGAAACAGGAGAACAGCAGTGGATACCCTCCAGAAGCATCAAGCCTAGAGTTGAAGATGCTGCCAAGACTTGAACTATAAAAACGGTGGTTTTACATTGAATTAATTATAGATAATATCGATGCAATTGAACAGTACTCCTGGATTTCTCCTGTGTGAACTCGCTCCTTGCTTTGGAGTCCTCGTGTTGTATGCCGGTGCTCCTGACACTTGGACTATCGCCCAATGCATCTCTCTAATCCTCGCATTTGTAACGTATATTTGGCTGTTAATTCTGATAGCATGTCTATAATGTTTTCTCTATCCAAAATTATTATACTTACCTCCTTCCTACTAAGTGCTGTCTCAGCTGGACAGGCCAGCAACCCTCACCAACCTTAGAAGTGGACACTCACTAGATGGGACGATTCAGCAATTTTAATAACCAGCATTTCTGTCTCTCCCAGCTTTTCCTCCCCCATAAGCAAGCTTTTCTATCGCCCTTCACTTAGGGACACCGGTGATCTCTATACCGATATACAAGATGTTTACCTCTGTCCTAGCTCCACTCAGGGAGGTACATATTGTAATCAGGCTACCCATTACTTTTGCGCATATTGGGAATGTGTTACAATAGCTACCGGTTGGACAGCTCCAGTTAAAGACCAATTCCTCACAGTACAGTTTGTGCCCTCCGGGTGTCAACGCCCATATAATTACATAGTGGGTGATCGTGTCCGTTGAGGGATGCCCAAACCACCAGGCATCTGTTCCAATATCACACTCACAGTTACTAACCCTACAGATCCTTCCTGGATTCTTGGCCGTACTTGGGGAATTAGGCGGTATTTTGCTGGCACCGACCCCGGTACGTTTTTGGTTATCAAAAATGAACTGATAGCCCAGCCCCAAGGTCCAGTAGGTCCAAATAATGTTTTGGCCCCTTCTCTCCCAACCGTTCCCCCTGCAGCCCACCTTGCTACAATTCAGTCTACAAGTGCTTCACTGGCGTCCGCTACGCCCAACGTCACCTCTCTTATCTCTAACTCAGGTGTCTCTAACTCCAGTCCTAACCCTGCCTTCAACAGTCCTCAATAATACAGGAAAGGTGTGCATTTTAGTGTTAATCCCTCCGTGTGTCCTCTACCATAGTGATGATGATCTTTACCACTACTGGAACCCACAACCTTCTGATGCCATATACATACAATAAAGAGAAATTATTATGGCTATTACTATTGCCTCTATTTTAGGTATCGTTGGCTTAAGCACTGGAACCGCCTCTCTCGTCATACAACAACAGGGTCTCTCTCACCTAAGAGCTGCAGTGGACGAAGACTTAGCCCGCATTGAAACCTCCATCACTCACCTTGAGAAATTCCTTACATCCCTATCAGAAGTTGTCCTCCAAAATAGGAGGTGTTTAAACCTTCTTTTTCTTAAACAAGGAGGGCTTTGTGCCGCTTTGGGTAAAGAATGCTGTTTTTACACTGACCATTCAGGTATAATTAAAGATTCCATGACCAAGCTTAGGGAAGGAATTGCAAACCGTAAATGAGAATGGGAAGCCCAAGGGGGCCTCTTTTGGGGGTTCAATGGAATCCTCCCTTATCTCCTCCCAGTACTAGGCCCCCTAGTAACCCTACTCCTTATATTATCTTTTACACCCTGGGCCATAAAAAAAATTATACAGCTAGTTAAAGATCAGATCAAGTCTGCCTAAAGCAGGCACATTCAAGTACATTATCACCGACTTCACCTCGCTGACCAAGGTATAGATCCAGAAAACCTGAGTGCTACTTACCCAGAAGGTATGTAAACCCCCTCCTATGGGAACAGCATGCTACTCAAAAACATGCTCCTAGCTTATGCTATGGTTGGTACCGCTGGGCACGAGGCAAAGCACTGCAAAGGAGGGCCCAAACAATAAAAGGCCATTTTTGAGCTCCTTGAGAAATATGCCTCGTCGGGCGCTGGACTGGTTAGTCAATAACGGGCAACTGGACCCCCCCACTCTTTCCCTGCAGCAAAGCCACTGGGTCGACCTAAGACAGGGGCCTGGCCAATTGTTGCCATGGTTTCCGATGATGGGTAAGATCCAACAGCCGTTCAGCACGGCCCTGACCTAAGACAGGCACAGTATCCCCAAAATCAATTGAGGCCTCTATTTCCCCCAGCAGGTTAATGCCAAAAGGATGCCCATTTAGCATCCTTCCTCCTTCCTTTTGAAATACAAAGGGAGGAGATGTTGGGGACCTTCACAGTAGCACTTATATTATGCACCTTGTCAGCAGCACCGGTGACATGTAACATGGCTGCCAGGGCTGAGACAAAGAACAGCTTAAGCTACAGCTAGCCTTCTTCAAGGAAGTAAGAGTTCACGCCAAAAGCACCCCCCCCCATGCCTAAAGCATTTCTGCCACCTACCCTAGCAACTGCAGCCACCAATCCTAAACCGCCACCCGCCCTTAGGTCCACCAATCCACACCCTCCTCCTTTAGAGTATATATACCCTGCTTCTTCAATAAACTTTTGTAGCTTGATCAGAATCCTGTCTTGCTGTCATTCTTCACATCTCCTTGTTCCATACCATTCTTTTCTTCACAGGTCGTGAGCCCCAGTTGATCGTCCCGCAGGTCGGGACAGTATGACTTATCTACCTGTAATCAGAAGGGTTGATTTTCTGATTTCACTATTGTAGGAGACAGCAGCTGAGGTTCCCTTCTTTCTGCATCACTACATTTTATTATCCTATATATATTTTCTGTCCTTTTGGTTTACTGAAGCATAACTCACAAATCACATCATAACAGTAAATCCAATGGGTTTGTCACACTTCCATTCTACCTCATTGATCTTAATGATGAAATATGTTAATCACTGTGCATTTATTCTTTAAACTCTGACCATTCAGAGTTTAATTCTACCTCAATTATGGCAGATTTCTCTTTTCTATATTGAATTTTATTCTTCCTCATCCCACTATTGTTATTCAATGTTTTCAATGTCTGTTTTCTGCTCTTTATGTCAGTTCTTCTCAAATGTTTCCCTCGGTCCCTGGTACCTATCCCTCTCCCCATTTTTCTCCATGGAATCCACATCAGGAATATAAGCAGTCCTGCCTGCCCCTTTGAATTGAAATTTACAGCTCTAAACAGATAACAACTCTTTTCCTCCCTAATGGCCTTCAGTTTTAGGAAGATAAGCTAAATTTGCTTTTCTGCTATTGTAATCCTGCCTGCCTGCTTCCTCAGGAATTTGCCCTCTTAGTGTTCCTATATAAACTTATGAGAATCAAAAATGGGTCTCAGATTTTTTGGAGACTTGACTCTTCTCTGGGCCTGGGCGTAATAAAACTTTGTTCATCCGTATCCCCAAGAGTGCCACTTGGGTTTCTTTCTGTTGGCTGCAACAACATGACTTCAATTCATTGCTCCTGACACCATGAGTTTGTTAAGTTTGTTTTATCAGTTTTGATTATGAAACTGTATACTTGTATGTTTGTGTTTAAGTATGCATATTTTAATGTCACCTTGAAATCAATGTTTCTAGCAATGAGTCCAACTTCCAACAATGACAGTCTTTTGATGACTTCCTTGAAAATAGTGCATACCTTTTTCCAGGCTTCTGAACTGAAAATGCAGTTTCATATTTGACCCCAACTTCTGCCTCCTGTATCTCTAATAATCTTCATGTCCTACTGCCATCATGCTGAATCAGATTTGAATAATTCATTAAAATGTGACTCTTTATCATGTTTCTTCCAAGATAAAACCATGTAGCAGCTTCTCAGTTTATAGAATATTTAAATCAATACTATTTAATGTATGTATTGCTCTGTGACCTGAGTTTTTGTGTGTGTGTTTAGCAGTCATTCTGTGTTTATGACATACTGACTTTTATATTTACTTTTCCCCTTTATTACAGTTAGTTTTACCATGCATGTTATAAGAATCTTGCAGGAAAGAGCAATAAATGTTTTAAAGGCCATATAGCCAAGACTTGCATAGAAAATATGTATTTATCCATCTCTCTGCTTTCCTTTCTCTACAAGCTATTTCTTGCCAATCTTATTTACATAAGGGCATTAGCCATCATCTCTAATCAGACAATTCACAAATACATGCAAACACACACACTTGTTTGTCCTCCAATCTCACATTTTTCCCTACACTTAATTCATTCTAAAAATAAGAGACAAATAAAAATATTGTTGTCTTCTGACTCAATTTTATATCCTGTCAAAATTAACACAGTTCTTCATGAATAAACTAGATACCATGAAAGACATTCACCTCCAGAGATTTTCCTTCTGAACCAAGATAACGTACTCAGAGAAGTTGCATCATGGTTGCAGCTATGTCAGATGCTTCCATCTGCATGTTTCTTCTTGGCAAGGGAAACTCTTAAACAAAACCATAATATAGAATATGGTAGAAAATAAAAGTAGGTCTGATTACTCCAAAAGTAATTGACTTTGTCCCCATAAATGTTTTGCCTGAATATTTTAGGGACATTTGCACTAAGAGAGAAAAATGTAGGCGTTCTTGGCAGAAAGGTTACCACCTTTGACCTGAAGTTGAAAATTGGGCATCAGAAATGAAAAAATGCATAAGGTCCTAAAAGGAGTGGAATCTTTTTTTTCTCTAAAATCATGCAAGAGTGAGGAAGTCACAAGGAGGGATATGTGGTGTATTTACTGGCTGAGGTCACTTGGGCAAATAATTCCAAGGAAGCAATTAATATCTGCATTCATTAGGTACACTGCTTGCTAGGAATCACTTTGGGAAAAGGAGACATGTAAGGCAGATATTTTTGTCAATCTATTCTAATTGTTTATTAAAAGAGTAGTTGCAGTTTCCAGATGCAGATAAGATCACTAGCTGGGACCTGGCATCGCCTGAACTTGGAAATGAAAAACTCTTCAAAATGTGCCTCAGGATTTGTCTTATCTATAGAGATTCACAAAACTGCTACAATCACCCCAATCATTCCAAATAATGATACCAGAAATGTAAAAGGACGTACTAGAAGATCTTGTGAAGGTATATATCACTGTTTATAAACTCAGCAAATGAGGCTTACCAAAAAGTATCCAAAAAGAATAAATACACATTTCAATTAAAGTGCAAATTTATCTTAGTCAAGACATTGAAACTGAGATGTAAAAATAACCACAAATATCAAAGGAATATAATTTTGAAAAAAAAAATTGCAAGGTGATGAATCATATCACACAAGAGACCCCTCTATAGGAAAGGAATATAAATTCAGAAGAAGCAAACAGAGGAAATTCTAGCAATGCCCATGACTTACACACACACACACACACACACACACACACACACACACACACACAAGCACATATACACAAATGCACAAGGCTTAGCTCACATGTCACTTTCCTACAAAGGCTTCCTGAGTTTCCCAATCACAGACAGTCTCTGCTTATAAAGAAACATACCACTGTGTGTGTTCCAGTCTTGTATTACTTGTTCTGCTGAAGCCTGCCAGTATTCATTTTACTACAGGTTATTTCATCTACACAATTATAAACATCAGAGGTGAGACTGAACATGTGTGCTTTAGTCACTAAATATAGAGTACTTTTAGAATTATTTTACCTGTACTTTTAAATTTTATTGCAATCTTACTGGACAATGGCACAGAGTCAGTCATCATGTTCCTAAAATTGGCAATATGTTTAATATCATTACTCATATTATTATTATTATGTACAATTATCTACCAATAAAAGAAATGAACAGTTGTCTAGAAACATTAAAGTTTCCAAACTTGGTTGAGTCATAGAAAGTCTGAGTGGAAGAATAAAATTGAACCTTAATTAAACATCTACTCCCACCACCCAAAAGCAAATGTGATATTCTGAAAGCCAATTAAGGAAACAATATCAAAGTGGAAAGAATGACTGAATATGCCAAATGTCATTGCCATGTCAAGTAAGACATGCACCAAGACACAGGATTTTCCAATGAGGACAATACTGGTGAATTTGACATGACCAGTATTTCTGGAGTGGTAGCTAATGGATGAATTGATATAATCAACTAAAGATGTCTCTGCTGCAAGAGAGAAATTAAATGAAGTGGTAACTAGTGAATAAGGTCTTGTAAAATAAGAATTTTTAAAAATTAGAACATAGCAACATGTTACAGTCATCAAATGATCTAGTATAAAGAAAAATATTAATGATGCAGGAGAGGGAATGAATTCCCTGAGCAATCTCCTTGAGCTGGAAAGAGAGATGTGATCTAGACCAGAAGGGGGAGAACAGGATATATAAGGAGTCTGAAAAGTTCAACCATCAAAACAGGTGGAAACAGTGTACATGAGTGCTGATGGGGGCTGGTGGACAAATATGGTACTGGGTGTACCCTGATGATTTGTCTGTTTGGATTTTCTATATAAATACATGATGTGAGGAAATAAATGTTAATAATAGAACAATCAAAAGTCTTATAGCCTATCAACAACTCCATGATATGATAAAGGGTAGGGGATGAAATTTAAAGTGTATTATTTGCCTCATTGCTCAAGAGATAGATATTTCAATTTCTGAAGGATATGATTATGAAATAAGACCTTTACTGAAAGATTTAAAAATGGAAATAATATACAGATGAAATTACTTCTCAAATACAAGATAAATTTAAAAGGAAAGGAAGCAATTCATGGAGGAAAAGGCAAAGAAGAAACAACTATATCATATTACATAAAGAAAGGATTAAAATAAAGTGAGAGAAGACAAATCATATCAGGCCAGACATTTAATAGGTGCTCACAACTATGAGTTTAATAAGTAAATAAGTCTCTTAAAGCAACACACAGAGCAAAATGAATTTTCCTATTAATCAAAATAGGCAAGTCACAAGCTGAGTGAAAAGACAAAAACAAACTGATACTCAAATATATATCACTTATATGAAATTTATGAATATGAAATAAACCTAAAATAAAGTGAATAAAAACTAGAAATAGAAGACTAGAAAATAATTGAGTTATAAGAAAAATGCAGTAAAATTCTGATTTCAAGATAAAAACCATGAAACAGGCAAAAACAGGCAAGTTTTGTTGATCAAATATTAAGACTACAATGAATATATAGGAGTATTGGAATTTAATAATCACCTACTAGAAAGGTAAAGAATAAAAATCTAATATTTTTGAAGATGGGTCAAGTATGTAATCTTTGTCATTGTTTCTAGTTTTACCTATCAACTAAACTTCAGTGGAATAAAATACGTTAAAGCGAAAAATAACTTTACTTTTAGACACAGTAAGCAATTTAACTTGTGAAATTTTAAATTAAGAAAAACAATCAGAAGGAGATTAAGAAAGGAAGGAGGGAGGGGAAGGGGAAAGAGAGGGAGAGGGAAGAAACTTTCATATGTTGTTCATGTGAAAGTAAAATGATACAAACACAATGGCAAGATATCTGTCAGTGTCTTAATAAAATTAAACATATAACTACTCTCTGATCCGACCAATCCACTCCTAGAAATTTACTGGAAAGGAATGAAAACAAAAACATGCAAAAGAATGTCCATGGAAGATAGCCCAAATGCTTATCAATAGGAAAATGGTTTAACAAACTGTTGTCTATTTATCTAATTGGGTAGTTTGAAAGAATGAAGTCTCATAAGGCAACAAAATGGATTTGCCTCAAAAACCTTATGCTGAATGAAAGATTTACAAAAGAGTTTGATTCTATTTACATAAAGATCTAGAATAAGCATAATTAACCTTTGATGGGGAAAATCAGGAGAATGGTTGCCTCTCAGAGGAAAGGTGAAGATAAGGATCAATTGGGAAGGGACATGATAGAACATTCTGGGGTGAATTGGGGTTGCACAACTATAAACTTATCAGAACTCAGTGGGTATACTCTTAAGATATTTTTCATTGCATTGCATTTAAATTTCACACCAAAAGAAAAAGTCTGAAGATATATTGGATTCTAATAATGATAAACTTGGTGAAGTTGGAATGAACTGATAATTTTGATTTAATTTGAAATGCTTAAAGAAGTTAAATGGATTGATTGGTGAATAAATGGATAGATAATTGAGTAACAAAGTACAAAATTGGTAGAACATGTCACCATAAAACTCTTTCATGTCTGCAGTGTTAGAAATTTTTCATAATAAAATATTAGAGAAAAGTTATAGATTCATTTTTTGTTTATGAATATTGATGTAAATAATCCAAATAAACATTAGCAAATATCACAGATATATGTTAAAAGAATAATAAATCCAGCTCCATTGATTTTATTTCCTGTAATGTAAATATAGTTCAATATTAGAAAATCTAGTAATTACTAGTCATAATATCTTTTTTAAATATTTTTTTTCTTTTTAAAGAAGCATAATATCTTTGCTTATGCTGTTGTCATTCATTGTTTGCAATAGGCCCTAAATCGTATCTTAATGTTAATTATACTTGGTACAGGGAAAACCTACTGTGTTTTAAGAATTTACATATCAATGCAAACTTAATAACTATCTTGCTAATAGGGCAGCATTCACAAAATTTATCTAATCTAATTCAACATGGCTTCCTGATTAATGGTCTAGGTAAAATATAAAGCAAATAAAACTTCCTTAATATGAACATGTCTACATTTCTATTTTTGCACACAGGCACCAAAGTTTGAAGGTATGTGTGTTATTTGTTTATCAAATTGAAAACTAACATCAATGAACAAAGCTGAGGAATATTTTGATCAAATGAGACAAATGTAGCATCTGGCTCTTTTAAATAATATTTTACTTTTTTCAGGGAATTCTAATAACAAAGTGAAACAAAAAGATAGGCATACGTGCTAAAAAGAATAGGCAAATGTCATTACGGGTTGATAACAAAATTGTTTAGACAACTTAGAAAAATCAGTTAAAAATCTATTAGACACATCGGGGTAATTCAGTAAAGTTACTAATTATAAAATAAATACACAAAGTATAATAAAAGTATAATACTTAACTGAAAGTTAGAAATTTTAAATTTAAAAGAGTCATAAATGCAACAACCTTTAAATGCACAGAAATAATTTCCAATGATATTCATAATGCACACAAAGAATATATATGAGCCAGCAGTACACTAATATATAACATGAAGTAATTAAAAAGTCATGGTATTATATAATATATTCTGGAATGTGAACTCTCAGTATTATAAAGATATTGACTCCTTCTATATTAATTGATTAGTTCTCAGGAAATATTGCAAAATTTCCTTGGGGCATGGCTTATACCAAAGAAAAATCTGTAATCTTGTATCAATCCAAATTGGATCGGGCAAATAAATTGTGTCTTAATTTTACACAGTGGAATACTAGGCAACCATTGAAAATATAACTTAATTTTCCATATGTTAGTGGCCACTATATTTGTAATTTAGTAGGAAACCCCAATTAAAAAATTATGTTGTGGTTTATTATATTATAGCTCACCCATGTATATTGCCCCTTCTGCGTCACTCCATGCAGTAAGATTATACACACCCCCCTCTTTAATTCAGTTGTGGCCATATTATTTCCTTTGTCCAATGGAATGTGAGTGTAATTGATATGCATTGTTTGTAGCAGAAGTTTAAGATCACTCATGACCCCCTTTCCCCTGCCATGTTGGTCAAGACATGGTGTTCCAGATAAGGTCTGTTTCATCAGATTTGGTCCAGAAGGAAGATGATAAAATCCAGGGCTACAGGAACCACAATGATCTAGAGATTCAGTACAATGCAATACAATCCCCAGAAATCTTTTGGTAGGTCTTTAAAGACTGATTCTAAAATCTATATGTAATTGAAAATGACCTAGAAGAATCAAAACAACTTTGAAAAAGAACAAAAAAAGACTAATATTACTACCTGACTTCAAATTATATAATACGTAAGATTCAAAATAACGGGGGATTGGACTAAGTATAGACAAAATACAGAATCCAGAAATAGACCCATGCAAATATTGTCAGTTGATTTCAACAAAGGTTTTGAGGCAATTTAAAGAGGAAAATAATTTTTTTTCAGCAAATGTTATGGAATAACAGAATACCAATATGGAAAAATGTGAATCTCTACCCCTACTTCACACCATATACAAACATCAACTTCAAATGGATCACACATTGTAATAGTCAGGGTTTTCTAGAAAAACAATCTACAGGAGATATCTGTAAATAGTATGAGATTTTATAAAATTGTCTCTTGGGACCATGAGGATGCACAAGTCAGCCCAAATTTTGCAAACCAGCGGCTCTGAGGAAGGTTCTTGATGAGTTTCCAGGAGAAATTGGCTGTACAAAGTCGAGCTGGAAATTTTCTCTGAGTCTGAAATCACTTCCCCTTTAAAGGCATTCACTTCCCCTTTTAAGACATTCAACTCACTGCTGACAGCACTCTCCTTGGTTGATTGTAGATGTAACCAGTCATCTATGCAATGAATTCAATAATGACTAGAGTCCATAAGTGTCCTTGTATTACAGTTAGCCCAGTCCTTGCTGGGCAAAACAACAACTGGGCAAAATTACCTGGCTGAGTTGACACATTAGCCTAACCATCACATAGATCTGAAAGCTAAACTGATGCTCTAAAACTTTTAGAAGAAATCATAAGAGATAACCTTCACAAAAACTTCTTAAATACCCTATAAATAAAAATGGATAAGTGGGATTTCATCAATATTTTAAAACCCCTGCTTTTACAAAGACACTTTTAAGAAAAAGAAAAGGCAAGCCACAGAATGGAACATATTGCATTCTATACATATATATAAAACAAAGGAATTGCATTCAGTGTATGTGAAGAACTCTTACAACTCAGTAACAAAATAACAAAAAATCTAATTTAAAAATGGACAAATGGCTTGGACAATTCACAAAAAGTTTGAATAAGCAATAAACACATAGTGTAAGACACACATAAAGCATGCCCAAATCATCAGGGAACTACAAATTAAATTGTGATGCTACCCCACCATTGAACATCCATTGTAATTGCCATAGCCCAAGTTTGGTGTTATGTTGGTGATAAGAATATTGAAAAACTGCAAGTCAGAAATTGCTGGTATGCGTGTAAAATGGTACAACCACTTTGGTGAACAGTTTATCTATTTCTTATGAAGTTACACATGCCCTAACCATATAACCCAGAATATTCAAAAACATTCATACAAGCTTTATTTATAATGCCAAAAGCTATAAATACCCCATGTGCATGTATCCATCAACACATGATTTGACTGACAAATTATGGTACATACAAACAATATTATACTAGATTAAATATCAGGACTGACTCCTGATAGGATTATGGTCCAATTTTACCAAAGAACCAATTCCTCTGAATATTGGAATCTAACTTTTTAAATTGTCATTATTGTTAATTGTTACTGTTTAAAACAGTTCTTTTTCTTTACTCTTTTATTTTTCTCAATGTACTCTCAGGAGTTAGCCAAAAATTAACCCTCAAAATCGAAGGCTTTGGAAGATTTTGCTTTACTTAACTCACATTGATATTTTAACTTTATAATTTTAGCATTCCCTGTAGATCCTGTCATTCCTTAAAAATGCCATTTGTCTTGGTGTAGAAAACTAAGTGTTAGTGGGTTTCTGGTTTAAGAGAGGAGCTCAAAAATAGAATCTTTAATTGAAAAATAAAATAAGAAATATTAGAGTGTTTTCCCTTTTCTTGCATACCTTTATTAACTGAATTATTAACTAACTTGCAATCTTTATTAACTTTATTATACTACTTAACCAGAGAAAGTTGTAAACAACTGATCTAACCTATAGTTATACAAAATGGATCACTGGTTACTAGGACTGGTGGAATTAACTGAAAAGAGAAAGATGGAACTATCTGAGATAACAGAAAATTTCTATTGTTGGAGGTGATTATTACATATGTGAATGCATTTGACAAAACTCATCTAATTGTACAGTTAATGAGGTTGTATTTTGCTGTATGTAATTATAACTCTGAAAAGTTGATTAAAATATGAATATAAAAATTGCAACTATTTACATGCATAAAAAATAAATTAGCCTTTTGAAAGCAGTTTATGGGTTAAAAAATACTTTTACAATAGTGATTTTTATTGCTCTTCAAAACCACCAAAGGTAGTTATATTTTTAATTCTTCTTAGTTGAGAAATTGAATCTCAGAAAGATTAAGTGACCTGCCCATGGCTTATAGTTAACAAATAGTTAATAATTAGGCCTTTGTATTTCAATGTTCTTTTAAACAATAGTATTCATTAGTCCATTGTCCTTTCTGCTATAATTCCAGGTTGCTAAGCAAAGTAAAATTACTCAGTCTTATTTTAAATATGATTTTTATTATACATTAAAATAACTATAAAACAATATGCAGAGTAAATAATTTTGGCATTTCCTAAAATTGGCTGATTTCTATAAGATTGACATAATTCTGACAGGGTGAGTTTTCTAGAATCACAAGATTTCTATTAAATCCTTCTTCTGCACGTTGAAATCACCACAAAGGATTACTAAAATTACTCAAGGGTATAAAATCAAGACTTGTGTAAAACAAATAATTTAGATGAAGATCATTTTGTGATTATTAATTGTCAATGACCAAAATATCAGTATATTGTAATTATATAGAAAATATGTCATGTATAGCTTGTCAGTTAAAATCTTTACATCCTTACTGGGAAGTTGGCATATCAGTTAAAAATGCCTTGGGAATAATAATGCAAAAAGATGGATTAATCAACAGCTTGCTCAAATTTTAAGTCCAGATAATAATTTTCTTTTTAGTAGCAGTAACTAATTACAGGTTAAAAAAAAAATCTACCATGCTGTAAACAAAGCTGTACACATACACTTATTTTCAACTTTTTACACTTACCTTTTAACAGAATCATCCAAATTGTTGCAGGTACTGCTTGAGAAAGGCAAAGTTGGGCAACTGCTCCTGATTTGTTTCATCTTGTTTTATGACCTGACAGCTCCTCCTCTAAGACCAATACCAAAAAACTGTATTGTACACGTTTACAAGCAAGAATCTCCAACAGGTGGAAAAGGCAAATTGAGGTAAATATCAGATAAGCAAAAGGCCTGGCCACCCACCAGTTTTATATTTTTAAGGAGTTCATTGAGGAAGTTGCCACCGGCTGTGGGGTCAAGCACAGGCATCTTAAACCCAGAACCTCCACCTACTTGCCAGCGCAGGCCAAGAAGAGGGAGGACAGACCCCAGCTCCTGGAGACCCAGCCCCAGGGTGTGTGGAAACTGCACAGAAGAGAAGTGCTTCTGGAGGACTCCCATAGCAGGAGGACGGCCTGTGGGAAGGAAAGCTGCCACTGTGCAGGTTTTGGAAACTTTTCCCAGATGCTGTTGAAGCTGCTATGGTTCAACATGATGTCTATCATCTGAGAAACTGTACATAGCTCATGAGATTGTTTCTTCCCCAACTGTATCAAAAGACCTCTTCATAAGGACTAAAATTGTTTCATCTTTTATAGATATTTCTTATAACAGTTAAATGCAGGTTCCCAATTCATGTAAATGCAGTTGATTATCTTAAGCATTTAAACATGGTTCCTAGTGGAAATTTGAGTAATCACACTTTGGTAATATTGGTGCTTACCAATACTTTTTATTTTTTAAATCTCAAATGTGGTGATTACTCTAAACATTAGCTCTCTTAGATATCATGAGAACTTTTATATGACCACTGAGTTAACTGAAGAAGCTGAACATAACTAGTGGTTTTCAACGATGAGCAATAATGTTGTTTCAGGATGGACTCTTTTGAAAAACAAGCTGATCCTTTGTATGTTCTGCTCCTATGCCTTCTACTGATGGCTAAAGCTCTTTTCACCTCTATGTTTTTATTTTGAAACATTTGAAATGTGCAGGAAAGATAGATGAATAGAGTGAACATCTACAGCCCCTTCACCTAGTTTTGCCATAAACACTGCCATTTTTAAGGTTCTTTTTCTGATTTTTCAGTTTACAGAGTCAAATACACCCTATTACTAACTGAGGTTTTTTAATTGCTTTATAAGGGTATCTATAATTTAATATGTAGAAAAAGCTTTGCAGTAGGAAAAAATAGAGAAAATGTGTTAATTGTGACAGGTTAGTCATACTCTAAATTTAATTAATTTCCTTCAAAAGGACTGATCTTTCTTCCAAAGATAACTACTCTTAGAATTAAACTTTAAAATTTATGATAACTCAAGCATAAAACTTCTGCTATCAAATTTTATTTTAAGGTTCAGAAAAATAGGAATTAATACATGAGTAGGATTTAATTTCCTATCATATTAGAAAGAATATCTCAATTCTGTTTCATTTTCATTCTTTCAGCCCCATCCTCCCTCAAAAATATCAATTACTGGATTTGTTTTTAAACATGCAGCTAGACAGTACACTTTGCCTTTCTCTAGAAAGAAAATTTGTAACACTATCTGTTGTGTTTAACATCCTTGAAAATCAGGACAAAGAACTATAATTTCTATTGCCTTGTTTTGCTTTTTACAAAGAAGAAAAATAGCTTAATGTTAGTTCTATATGTTTGAACTGTGAGGCATTCAAAATCATAACTTAGGTTTAAGGACCATTTTAAACTATTACTAGCATAGTTTTACAATTGTAAAAAATAAATTTCTCTGATCTTCTAAAAAATATAGAAGTTCATTTTTACACCTCAAAAATTAAATCAATAGGAGTGGAAATATTGGTATGCTCTAATGGGTTAGCAGGGCTGAATAGAAGATTCTAGAACATATCCCAATGGATGCTTATTGTACTCCCCCAGAGTCCCTTTTTCTGGAGCATGTTTATTGCATGGAAGATGACCTGACCACATGAGGGTTTCTAAGAGCGAACCACAAGCTCGTAATCATGCTCATGGGTGCTGGATGAAGGCCTCAGAAGACACGTGGTCCTGAGAAGGGCGTATTCCATTTCTGACCCATCCCTAAATTGCCTCACTCTCTTTGTGGTGGAGTTGATATTTTCATAAGCACCATTATCGTAGCTCAGTAAGGATCTCTGAAAACGACTATGATTGACTGCGTAGCACACTTCCTCATAACCATTGCCATCCTTGTTTTCCTGCCAAATAGAAGGAGAAAAGAAATCAAAGATCCAGGATCATCCATTAAATACAGACTGAAGTGCCCTGCCCCTCCATCTCTCTGTGACCTTGGCCCAAAGGATGTCTTTTTTGTACCTGAAACTCTCACTCCAGGTCCTTCCTTCCTAGAGAGTTCATTTTAGCATCATGTTCTATGCTTCATGCTACTATATGTTCTATTTTTAGGACTCCCCCAAAAATAAAAGAAGAAAGAAAGACACTATTATATATCTGGAGAAAAGAAAACATTCTCTCTCTCTCTCTCTCTCTCTCTCTCTCTCTCTCTCTCTATATATATATATATATATATATATATATATGCACACACACACACATGCACTCACACACACACACACATATATATTTTAGGAGGTACAGGGATCCAACCTGGACCTCATACATGGGAAGCACGCTCAACCACTGAGCTACACATGCTCTCATAAGTTATACACTTTAGGTCGAACATATTGATCAGCAATATATGCAAGCATCAGGCCCTAAGAAGTTAAAGTTATATAAAAATAAATTTTCAAAAAGTAATATATGACTAATAAAACTTAGAGTTCAAACACATTTTCAACTCCATAGGCAAAGAAAGAAAAATTAAAAATTTAAGATGGTACACATAAAGTAATAGGAATACATTTGTTCATGTTATTGATTTCCTCTATGTTCTTAAATACAAAGTTTAATTCCTACACACAAGAATTGTAAAGGAATGTGAAGTGCTAAAATGAATTGGTGTTTTAATGGTGATGGGATTCTGAGTGTAAATTTATTTTCTTTCACTTGTTTTTGTTATAATTTAGAAAATTGAAATAAGAGACTTAAGTAGAACTGAGACCATGACACTGAGAACCTGGTAGACATCTGATTCAGTTAAGACACTTTTTAAGTTGGGATTTCCTTCCATTAACTGCATAAAAATTGCCAAGTAAGTTAGTTTAAATGTGAAAGATCTCTATACGTCCATTCAGGAATTGCAAGTAAAGAATGATTTATAGCTACACGGAGAAAATCATTTTTAAAATGCATAAGAAAAATGTAATTAAATTTTTTAATTACCTGAGAAGCAGTGGATGAAATGTCTTGACCTGGAAGATGGGGTATAAAAAAAGGAAAGCAGCCTAAGACTTTGGGCCATCACAGTTTGGGAGGAACAGGTAAAAAGAACAGAATGTGGAGATGAAATTTCAAAGAGTCCCTGAACATCTCCCTACCTGGCACATTCATGTTATAATGGAGGTGCTCAAAGCTGACCACAACAGCAAGGAAGAACATGTGTTCTGAGGCAACATGGGCTCTACTTCCACTCTATAAATGAGCCCATGCCATGTCTGGGAGTAAAGTAGATTTTGGAACTGTGTAATACAATTTTATAAAGAAACATGGTGTGGACAATAAAGTTTGGCAGGTTTAAAGGAGAATAGTGATAGCGGGAAATTTAAAAGATATTTGCTATAAAAGTATCACAGAAAAATTATTTAATATTTCAAGATGAACAATCATCACAGAGATAGATACAGAAAAAAAATGAGTTACTAATTATTTTAAATTATATCCAAAAAGACAGAAAAAGTTCATTAAACCCATGAAGTCTAAAGCAATTTACATTTTGGTGTTAACTGCTTTGGATAGGTCTTTTTTTAATTGTTAATATTTTTTCTCTTTTCTTATTAGAGAATTTTTAGGCTTATAGTAGAATCATGCAGAACTAGCAGAGTTGCCACACACTCCTCCCACACACAGCATTCCCTATTATTAAAATTGTTTATTAGTGTGGTAACTTGGTTATAACTGCTGAAAATATTATTATAATTACACTATTATCTATAAACTCGGGTTCACTCTTTATGATACAGTTCCATGATTATTTTAAAATTTTTATTTGGAAAACTATCTCGTGATATTTATTTCTCTAAAGACTAATGAAACTGAGCATCTTCACATGTGATTTTGGTCATTTTAAATCTTTTTTGGAGTAATGTCTATTCTGGACTTTCAGCCATTTTTTAATGGGATGTGTATCTTTTTTCTGTTGGGATGAATCTGTTCTTTATACGTTCAAGGTACTAGTACCTCAACAGATATGTGATTTGAAAATATTTTCTCCCATTCTTGTACATTGTCTATATATGTTCTTGATGGCATTCTTCGATGAAAAAAGTTTAATTTTGAGGAAATACAGTTCATTTAATTTTTAACCTTTTCTTTTTTGTGTTGACATAATATCTAATAATTCATTTCCAAATCCAAAGTAGTAAAGAGTTAACATTGAACCTCTATGAGACTCATTTATTAATTTCCTACACATGGCTTTTCTGCCCCATTTAATTGAACCTATAATTAGCAGTATAACTAAATATGTGTCCCAGAGACTTAAAACTTGTGGCTGTCCATATGCTTGTTGAACCCTGAATCTCACCAGAGTTGCAGCCAACACCTACTCTCCAGGTCATTGTACTCACTCAGGATAACTAACAAATGGGTGGTGAGGGACAACACGCATCCAAAAAGCAAAGAGTATCTACAACTGCAAGCAAGACAGTTACACCCATATGCCCCATAGGATCTAAGCCCCTTCTCATTCGGAAGCAGAGTGGGCATCACCATCTTAAATCCTCAAGATTGAGGAATGAGCAATCATAAGTTGGGCATGCAACTATGGACTAAAGTAGACTTATTATTATTCTAGTAATGGAATAACTTGTAACCTTGATATGAAGACAGTGGTCACCAAGGTTCTGAGGGTGAGGAAGAGTGAAGAATAAATGTAACATGGGACATTTTGGGGACATCGAAATTGTTCTGCATGATATTGCAATGATGGATACATGTCATTATAAATTTTGTCAAAATGAATAAAATGGTGCAGTGCAAAATGTAAACCTTAATGTAAAGTATAGACCATGGTTAGTAGCAGTTCTTCAATATATGTTCATAATTTGTAACAAATGTACCACACTAATGAAAGAGGTTAAAGGATGAAAGTTAGGGAGGGGGAAAGGGTGGGGTTAATGAGAATCCCTGTAATTTTTATGTAACATTTATGTAATTTGTTCCTTGAAAATAAAGAAAAAAAATGTTTAAAAAAACACACACATTTAACCCTTACGTTTTTTCTAAGAGTTTTAGAATTTTAGCATTTTTACATTGAGGATTTGGTCCACTTTGAGTTAAGTTTTCTATATAGTATAAGGTAGGGATATAATTAGATTACCCTTGGGAGGGTTATTGCCCATCATTATTTCCTTGTTAGTTGTCCTGTGTGAATCCATTGACCAGGAGAGTAGGTGTTGCAACTCTGCTGAGATTCAGGGCCCAACTGGCACATGGAGAACCCAAAGATTTAAGTCTCTCTGACATAAACTTAACAATTCCAGTATTAAATATAGGTTCAAATAGAAAGGGCAGAAGAGCCATGTGTAGAGAAATGATACATCAAAAATATAGGGGATTCCCATATACCTCACTCCCTTACCCTTCCCACAATTTTCTCCATTAAGAAATTCTTTCATTAGTGTACAATTGTTACAATTAATGAAAATATATTGAGGCATTACTACTAACCATTGTCTATATTATACTATGGTTTACACTTTGTACCTCACAATTTTATTGTGCGGTACAAAGTGGAATTATACTTTTGAAAAAATGTATAATGGCTTATAGCCATCATTGCAACATCATGCAGAACAATTCCAGTGTCCCCAAAATGCCCTATGTTACACCTTTTCTTCTTTCTCACTCCCCTTAGAACCTCTGGTGACCACTTTTATATCAATGTTACAATTTCTTCCATTACTAGAATAATAATAAGTCTAATTTGGTCCATGTTGGCCTTCCCTCCTTATGTGTATTCATTCCTCAATGTTGAGGATTTGGGGATAGTAATGCCCTCTCTGCTTCCATTGAGAGTAGGCTTAGATCCCATGGGGCAAATGGATGGAACTGTATTGAATGGAGATGTATATGCTACCTGTATTTTGAGATAGGCTTTATCCATCAACATCTTTTTGCTACTTGTTCTGGATGAGAGTAGCTGTTGACTGCAACTCTACTGAGATTCAGGGCTCAACCAGCATATGAACAGCTGGAAAATATAAGTCTTTGTGACACATATTTAAAGGGTATAATGGTAATCATATGTTCAAATAAAAGAGGCAGAAGAACCATTTGTAAGAAAATTATAAATGAATCTAATTTTGATGCATTGAGGAGATTCGCTATCATATATTCCAAGGTAAGATCCACTAATGAAGTGCCAATTTCCTGGGGTTGTCTTCCATGCCTATAGTGTCTAAATGTCTCTAGAGCTCTCAGGAATACCCCTGCTTCAGGCACTCTTTATTATGACAATCAATGTGATCCTCGTGAAATGTACATTGGCCTAACCACTGGAATGACTCCTGACTCACTTTGAAATAACTTAGCTATAAAAACTCACTTGTATTTAATATTTCCCCTTTTGATGTAGGTCTTGAACAGGGAATTTAAAGTCCTGAACTCAACCATTTATTCCTCCACATTCTCTAGCACCTTAGGAGTACCAAGCCAATCTCCCTTTACTTGTTAATTTCACACAAATGAAATACCTGATCAGCAGAAACTTTCCTCTAAGTTTTTGGCTAGGAATATCCAACAGTGATATTTTGCATAGCTTTGTCGACACATCACATCAAGGATTGCCAGAGTCTTCTTTCCACTGGAAATAAAGTTGTTTTAATTTGAATAGGTTAAGAACCAATTCTAGGAATTGAGAGAACATGGTCATTGGGTTGGTCAGGTAAGGCTCAGCTCTCATATAAACAATGGAGAAAGAGCCAAAGTTTGCCTAGGGGACCTGCTCTGGGTGTCAGGACACCAGGACAGTGTTTCAAAACTCCCAGTAGAGTAAGAGATAGAGAGACAAAGAAGCCAAAACAACAAACTGTGAATTACTAAACCTCCTGGCCATTGAGAGGGGGTCCCTTCCCCAGCCCTGAGATATTAAATAGGAATAAAATACCTGGCACATTGCAGCTGACTAAGAGGAGAGCAGACATGTTCCTCCCTCCCAGCTGTTTCAAGGGAAAAGGGAGGGTGAGTCAGGGTGCTTTTCTTCAGTGAATTTGGCCAGCAGATTCCACTTTGAATCTTGGCTCTGGTCAGAGGAAAACAAAAGAAAACCAAGAGAGATACACCTCCATGGAAAGGTGTGCTATCAAGTGCATCTACTGGCCTGTCTGGTATTTACATGCACAGCAACTGCTTTTAAAGCTATCTTCATCCCACCCTTGGGACAAAGTCTGTGCCTCATTTGTCAGACACTGGCATGATTCTGGTAACTTAGCTGGGCAATTTTAAAGACTTAAGATAAGTTGAACTAAATATCAAAGAGCTGTGAAAAAATTATATCAATAAGAAAGAGAGAGAAATTGGGCATCAGAGTAAATTCACCAATGTATCAGATACCTAGACATCAGGAAAATATTATTATAAGCCATACTATGAAAGAGGAAGAGATGGGCCAGTCAAAGGAACAAACCAAATATAATGAAAAGATTCAAGATTTAAGACAATTAATCAATGATAATGATACTACTCTTCTAAATAATTTTAAAGAATTGAAGAAAATATGACTAAAGAGATAGTGGATATTAAGAAGACACTGGGTAAGCATAAAGAATAATTTGCAAGGTTGCAAAGAAAAGTAACTGACCTTATGGGAATGAAAGACATGGTGAATGATATTAAAAATATATTAGTGGCACATAAGAGCAAACTTGAACTGCTTGAAGACAGAATTAGTGATTCTGAAGATAGAACATCAGAACTGCAAAGCACAGGAAAACAGAAAGAGAAGATAATGGAAAAAATGGAACAGTGTCTCAAGGAATTAAATGGCAACATGAAATGTAAAAACATATGCATTATTGGAGTCCCAGAAGGAGAAGAGAATGGAAAACGGCAGAAAGAATATATGAGGAAAAAATGACAACTTCCCTACCCTTATGAAAGATATTAATATCAATATCCAAGAATGATAATGCACCCCAAACAGAATAAACATGAACAGACCTACCCCAAGACACTATTCAGAATGAAAAAGATCAGAAATAAAGAGAAGATTTTGAAAGCAGCAATGGAACAGCAAAGCATCACATACAAGGGAAACTTGATAAGATTAAGTACCAACCTCTCATCAAAAACCATGCAGGAGAGAAGAAAGTGGTATGATGTATTTAAGGTATTTAAAGAGAAAAACTACCCACCAAGAATTCTGTATCTGGCAAAGCTGTCCTTCAAAAATGAGGCGGAGTTCAATGTCTTCACTGACAAACAAAAACTGATAGAATATGCTACCAAAAGACAAGAATCACAAGAGATACTAAAGGGAGTGCTGCAGCTGGAAAGGAAAAAACAAGGACAAGAGTCTTGGAGAAGAGTGTAAAAATGAAGAATATTAAAAAGGGTAAAGAGATAGACTTTACCATGGTATGACAACAGAAAGCGAATAGTCAAAAAGGGTGAAGTAAGTAATGCCTTTAAAGTTATAACATTGAATATTAATGGCTTGAACTCCCCAATCAAAAGACACAGACTGATAGAATGGATTAAAAATTATGAGGCATCTATATGATGTCTACAAAAGATTCAGCTCATATGTAAGGACACAACCAGGATAAAAGTGAAGGGTTAGTAAAAGATATTTCATGCCTGCTAATATTCTTGCTGTCCTGATTTTGTGATAATCAGGGTAGGCTAAATATTTGCTATATTAGGAACCATGCATGTGTCCCCAGACCTAGTTTTTCTCCCTAGGTCTAGTTTTTAGAATGCTGGTGATAAACTAAACCTGATATATTATATGACCATCTTGTATGGGAAAAGACTGTAACTCTAGGTATCTTTGGTCAACCTTAAGAGATATAGCAGTGGGATAGATGTGGCTCAAATGGTTGGGTATCTGTCTCCCACATGAAGGGACCTGGGTTTGATCCCTGGGACCTCCCATTAAAAATTTGAAAAAAGAAAAATATAGAAGGCATGCAGGCCACCAGGCCCCATGCACAGGTGCACCATCAGGCCCCGCAAGCAGATAAGCCCCCCAGGCCCCTTGCACAAGTGTGTTGCCAGACCCTGAGCATGAATACACTGTCAAGCCCCATGCACAGGTGCTCCATTAGGCCCCACAAGCCATGCAGCAAGATGATGAAGTAACAGGAGAGTGACACAGGGAAAGCCAAGATGAGATGCACTGAGCAACCAGAAACTAAGGTTGCACAGGTGGTAGGATGCCTCTCTCCCACATCAGAGGTTCTGAGGATTGAATCCCAATGAAGAGAGGAGGAGAAGAATGAGAAAAGAGGGCAGGAAACAGACACAGAGAATTGCCCAGCGAAAGGACACAAAAACAGCAAATTTGGGGGAGGGCAATAAAAACAGATAAAAGTAAATAAATAAGTAAATAAATAAATACTTAAAAAAACAGTATAAGGGAGTAAGATATGGACTATAGTAAGCAGTAATACTTTGACAATGCTCTTTCATGACTTGTTAACAAATGTTTCACAACAATGCAAAGTATTTGTGGTGGGGTGATGTGTGCGAGCCCTGTATGATGTTTTGCTTGTTTATTTCGTAAGTTCACAATGTTTACTGAACACTTATATTTTATGTATGTTCATGTATGAATGATATACTTCAATAAATTGTTTTAAAAAAAGATATTTCATGCAAATAGTAACCAAAAAAGTACTGGAATTGTAACGCTAATATTGGACAAAATAGATTTTAAATGCAAAACTGTTATAAGGGATGGGGAAGGTAATTATATATTAATAAAAAGGACAATTCAACAAGAAGAAATAGCTATACTAAATGTTTATGCACCTAACTTCAGTGCTCCAAGATACATGAGGCACACACTGGCAAAGCTAAAGGGAGAAATAGATATTTCTATGATAACAGTTGGAGACGTCAATACACCACTCTCATTATTGGATAGAACATCTGGTCAGAGGCTAAATAAAGAAACAGAGAACTTGGATAATATGATAAATGTACTACACCTAACAGACATCTATAGAGCATTGCACCCCCATAAAGCAGGATATAAATTAGTTTCAATTGCTCATGGATCCTTCTCTAAGGTAGAACATATGTTGTGTATCAAGACAAGTCTTAGTAAATTTAAAAAGTTTGAAATTATACAAACTTTGATCATTTTCTGATCATAATGGAATGAAGCTGGAAATAATTATGGACAGAAAAAGGGAAATTCATAAATATATGGAGATTAAACAACACATTCTTAATCATTGGTTCAAGGAAGAAACTGCAAGAGAATTCAAAGAATATCTTGAGACAAATGAAAATGAGAACACAACATATAAAAACCTATGGGACACTGGAAAGGCATTCTGAGAGGAAAATATAAAGCCCTCAATACTTACAGTAAAAAAGAAGAAAGAGCTAAAATTGATGACTTAACTGAACACCTGGAGGACCTAGAAAAAAACAGCAAACTTATACAAAAGCTAGAAGAAAGAAGGAAATAACAAACATTGCAGCAGAAATAAATGAAATCAAGAAGAAAAAAATCAAAGAAACTCAATGAAAACAAACCTGGTTCTTTGAGAAGATCAATAAAATTGGCAGACCCTTAGCTTGAATAACAACAAAAAAAGAGAAGATGCAAATAAATAAAACCATGAATTAAAGGGGTGACTTTATGACTGGCACCACAGAAATAAAAATGATCATAAGTGGTTCTTATGAGAAATTGTATGGCAATAAATTATACAGCCAAATTGAAACGGACAACTTCTTGTATAATCAAAAACAACCTACATTGGCTCTACAAGAAATACAGGAAATGAATAAACTAATCACAAGTAGAGAATGAATCAGTAAACAAAATATACCAACAAAGAAAATAACAAAAGCAGATGTCTTCAGCTGTGAATTCTACCCAACATTTTGAGAAGAGTTAATACCAGTTCTGTGTAAAATCTTTCAAAAAGTTGAAAACCAGGGAAAATTACCCAACGTATTTTATGAAGCCAAAATGACCAATACCAAAGCCAGATAAAATACTACAAGAAAATAAAATCTCTAATGGAATAGGTGCAAAAATTTTCAAAAAATACATGCAAATTGAATCCAAAACCACAATCAAGTGAATTTTATTCCTGGGATGCAAGGGTGATTAAACATAAAAAATCAATTAATGTACTTCACCATATTAACAATTTGAAGGGCAAAACCCACATGATTTTCTCAATTGATGCAAAAAAGGCATTTGACAATGTACAGCAACTTTCTTGGGAAAAAACACTTCACAGATAGGAAAAGAAGGAAAGCTCATCAATATGATAAAGGGCATATATGAAAATCACACAGCCAACATCATACTTAATGGGAAGAGTGTGAAATCCTTCCCCCTAAGATGGGGAAAAGATAATGAAGCCTTCTGCCATGACTGTTATTCAACATTGTGCTAGAAGATCTAGCTAGAGCAATTAGGCAAGGAAAAGAAATAAAACTCATCCAAATTGAAAAAGAAAAAAAAAACTTACAATTCACAGATGAAATGAACTTATATTTAGAAAATTTCAAAATATCTATGATTAAATCTAGTAGAGCTGCTGTTTTAGTTTGCCAAAGGACATCTGAAGCTATGTACCAGAAAGAGTTTGGCTTTTATATAGAGGATTTTTTTGGGGGTAAAAGCTTTCAGTTCCAAAGAAGTGAAAAGTCCAAATCAGGGCATTCTCACCAAAGCCAGCTGTCATATGGGGAAGTAAAATGGCCACCTATCTATGCTGATATGTGTGCCTGTCTACAGGTGTAGGGAAACCTGGCATAGGATTTGACCCTCTTGAACTGCTCTGTGAGGGCGTCATATTTTAGCCATTCTCTCTCTCACATGGCCAGGTCAAACATAGCAGTACCTTTATTCATGTGTCCGTTTAAGTCTGTCTCTCTGCATGTTTCCAACAATATGAGACCTACCAATGGAGCAAAGACTCCATCTGAATCAAGCCTCACTGATGTAGTCCAACATAAAGCCCTAAGCAAACTTATCAAGTAATCTAATCAAAGGCCCCTCAATTGACTTTAATGCAATCAAAGGCTATTACATCCAGAAGAATAGATTAACTTACAAACATAATATTCTTTTTGGGATTCATAAGATAATTTCAAACTGCCACACTCCACCCTCTGATTCCCAAAACGAATTTTTCCTAAAAGACATTATTCATTTTAGCAACAATGCTGAGTACAAAATCACTCCAAATTCATTTATAAGAATACAGTTTTTCTCGGGTCAAAAGTCCCCTCTGGCTGTAGACCTGTGAAACCTACAAAATAAGTTATCTGCTTTCAATATACAAATGAGAAATAGACATAAGATATACATATGCATCACCATAAGGAGAAATTGGGAGAGAAATAGTCATGGGTCCCTAACAGTTCTGAAAATCTGCAGGGCATACACCATAGATTTCAAAGTCTGAGAGTCATCCTTAAAATGGTGGTTTCTTCTCCTCAGGGACTCATGGGGGCTCTCTCTCACCATGGGCTTGCCCAATGGCCATATTTTTGGTCCCTCTCTCTTCAAACCCCTGGGTGGCAACTGAGTTCCAGATCTCAACCTCCAAAAAAATTTGGGTGATGGCCACATTTTCTCTAATCTCTAGAAAATAGTCTTAACCCCTTTATAACAGTGAAGTGGTGGCAACCTTCTCCATAATATCTAGCATACAGGACCAAACCCGTAAAAACAGTGGGGTGGCAACCTGACGCTCCTTAATCAATGAAGACTACGCCCAGCCCCCTCAGAGCAGTTGAGTGGTGACCTAACAATCCCCAATGTATGGGCAACAGGTCACTCCACTCAGAGAAGTGGTGCCTCACTCTCCCAAACAAAAGGAGAATATATTCCACCCTCTTTCTAGCCTAGGGTGGCCAAACTCTCCCTGAACAGTGGGCTTGAACATCCACCCTCTTAAAATTCTTGGGCAAACTCATTCCCTCCATACATATGATTGTGGTTTTTCTCTTGGCCAAAGAAAATGTCTGAATTCCAGACCTCACCTTCCACAATTTTCCTCTTGAAGTCATTTTCCCATCCATCTCTCCCTTCCCTATACCTTTTAGTCCAGATTGACAGTGATTTTGTTCATACAGTTATTGCAAAAGTCTTTTTGGTTTATCATTCAGGAAACAGTGTCCAAGCCAACAGATAGTAAGCTTTTCTGCAAGTCTTTCCTTGATAACTGCATTTCTAATCCTGACTTACAAGTTCCAAATTTAGTTAAGTCTTTACTTAAGCCACTATCCTCTGGAGGCATCTTTCCAGAAGTTTGGAATTGCCTAAATCAGTCTCTGGTTTCTTTGTGCCCAACAATTCAGTCCTCAGTTTATCACTTTCCTCTTGCAGTGATATAAGCTGCAAAGAGAAGCCAGTCTGCATTTCCATATTTACTTTGGAAATATCCTCAACTAAATGGCCAAGCTTGTCATTTTCCAATTATGCCTTCCATCTACCATCAGGAGTCAATCATGCTAAGATTTCTGCAACTTTAAAACATAGATTGCTTTCCTCCAGTTTCCAATAAAAGTGTCATCATTTCCTTCTAAGGCATCACTGAAAATAACAATAGCATCTATATTCCTACCAAAAATCTCTTCAAAACAAACAATGCTTTTTCTATGAAGCATCTCAAAATTCTTCCAAAAAATTCCCCAAACCCACTAATAAAAAAGCATTCGAGCATTTTTGGTAATTGTAGCAGCACAAGCCCACTTTTGGTACAATTTCAATTATAGTTTGCCAAAGGGTTGCCAATTCAAATTTCCAGACATTGTTTGGCTTTTATAAAGAGGAATTATTTGTGGTAAAATGTACAGTTACAAGACCATGAAAAATCCAAATCTGTGTGCCATAAGAGGGAATTTCTCCCTAGTCAGCAGCCAGGTGGAGTAGCAAGATGGCTGCTGATCTCTGTCATGATTTCTGTCTTTCTGCTCTTGTAAGCAAACCTGGCACAGGGTTTGCCTCCTCTTGAGCTAATCCATGGGCCCAGTCTCTTGTGGGCTTTGTGTCTAAGTGATCCTCTAGTCCTCTCACAAATGACTGTTATCAAACACGGCAGCTCCCTTTTTCCTGTGTCTGTCTAAGTCTGCCTATCTCTTTGTTTCTATTTATATTTGATCCAAGAAGGGGGCAGAAACTCAACCTAAGTCACAGCTCACAGATGTAGTCAATCAAATATCATAAATTGATCGTATGAAGTAATCTAATCAAAGGACCCTCAACCATATATAATACAATCAAATGGTATCACACCCACAGAAATAAAATAGTTCAAAAAATCCTTCCCTTTTTCAGATTCATTAAATAATCTCAAACTGCCACAAAAGCTAATAATGGCTTCAACAAATTGGCAGTATACAAGATCAATACACAAATATCTGTACTGTTTTTCTACATTAATAACAGGCAAACTGAAGAGAAAATCAAGAAAACAGTCCATTTACAATAGCAACAAAAAGACTAAAATATCTAGAAATTAATTTAATCAGATATGCAAGGTAACTGTATTCACAAAACTACAAAACACTGTTAAAAGTAATCAAAGAAGATCTAAACAAATGTAAGGACATTCCTTGTTCATGTATTGGAAGACTAAACATCATGAAGATGTTAATTCCACCCAAAATGATGTATAGATTAATGCATTCCCAATCAGATTTCCAACAAGGATCTCTACAGAAATACAAATGTGAATTACCACATTTATTTGGAGAGAAACAGGTCCCAAATAGCCAAAAACATCCTAAAAAGAAGAGCAAAGTTGGAGGACTCACACTTCCTTACCCTGACATGTATTATAATGACACAGTGGTCCAAACAGCATGGTATTGTCATAAAGGTAGACACATTGTTCAATGGAATCAAATTGAGAGCCATAGCACAGCTCAAGTTGAGGAGGTGAGCACTGCCATATGCTTGATTGTCCGTAGCAGAACTCAGGAATAAAGCAGTGTATCCAAGGCTGAAGAGGAGGCCAAATAAAGACAAGCCATTTGCCTTATCCACAGCTGAGCTCTGGGAGAAGGTGAGCCTTCAGGGGAAGGCAGGGACCTCAGCAGAGATCAGCTGCCATCTTTCCTTGCCACATGGAATGATGCCAGGATCACTAATAGATGACTTTTAAAAAAGCATCTTTGATGGTGCCTTGATTTGGACATTTCACAGCATAAGGATGATAAGATATTCCTCTAATAAAATTCCCATTTTAAAACCCAATACATATCTGCTACTTTGTATCCACAGCCCTGGGGCAAACCAATACATTGATTACTAGTGCATATATAAAATGTTTTTCTCTGGAAAAGAGCAAATGTATGTTAATATTATAAGAGATTAACACCAGGGTGATATTTGGGCAAAAATACAACCAAAATAAACTATGGACAGAAGTGTAGAGTAATATTTTTTAAATCTTTTATTTTTAGTAAAAAAAAAAAAATTAAACATGCTAAGTGAATGAAACTAGATGAAAGTACTACAGATTTTCTGACTCCATCTATACAAAATGTGACTAGAAATAAATTACAGAGATGGAAATAGACTAGTAGTTATGTATGACATGGGAAGGATAGAGAGATTGGGAGGTGACAACCAAGGGGTAGGGATTTTTTGCATTTGTTTTTTTGTTGTTCTTAATTTTTCTTCTTTTTTGGAGTAATGAAAATTCTCTAATATTCATTATAGTGCTGAATGCACATCTCTGTGATTATACCAAGTACTGTTGATTATAAAGTTTAAATATTGCATTGTTAATTATGTTTCAATAAAATTAATAAAAAATGTCTTTACCAGATAAACATAAGCTGAAGTAATTCATCATAACCAGATCTGCCCTACAAGCAATGTTAAAGGAAGTCTTCATACTGAAAGGAAAGGACCCTAGACAGTGGATCTAAGAAGCTTAAAGAAATGAAGAACTTGGGTAATGGTAACCATATGACTAATTATAAAGGTCAGTAATATTATTTTGTATATTTTTGTATATAACTCTATGTTTTTACTTTTCATAAGTTCTAAAAAGTAAATGCAAAATATAATGATAAATCTATGACAGGCATACAATATATAAAGAGAATTTGTAACAAGTACATTAAAATGTGGGAGTACAAAGTATGATAGGAATGGTGTATTTGTCAGCAACTGAAGTTGAAATGATGTCAAATCAAATTCAAAGCAAAATATATCAAAAATATTTGTAGAAAGAAATGAGAAGAGACCAAAATGGTACAATACACAAAATCAAATAAATATGAAAGAATACATGAATGGAAGAAATTAGGACCAAAAAAAAAAAAAAAAAAAAAAAAGACCTACACAGATCAAATATCAAAATGGTAGAAAAAGTCCTGCATAACACTATGAATGTATTAATCTGTCTACTCAAAAGGTAAACATTGGTAGATTGGAAAACTATAACCTAAGTATATTCTGTTTACAAGAGACTCATCTTAAGTTCAAAGTTACAGGTAGGTTGAAAATGAAAGGATAGAAAATATAAGCCATGCAAATAATAAAAAAGACCTATGGAACCTCTACTGGTACCAGATAAAATAGACTTTAAGTCAAAACTTTTACAAGGGACAAAGAAGGTAATTATATAGTGACAAAGGAGTCCATTCAACCATAAGATATAACCATTAAAATTATAAATATATATATTAACATAAGCTCAGAGTCCCAAAGTACTTGCAACTTCTATATAACTACCACTAATATACCAAAATTTAACATTTTTTAAACATTTTGTCTCATTTGTCATAGCATTCAATCTTTATCTATCTATCTATCTATCTATCTATCTATCTATCTATCTATCTATCTATCTCTCTCTCTATCTATCTATCTCTCATTGTCCTATATCTATATCTGTATATATTTCTGTCTCTCTACTTGTCTATTTCTAGACTCTTGTGACTAGGTTGAATATATCATGCATCTTTACTATTAAATACTTCTTTCATAGTTTCCCAGCTGCTAAAACAAATATCATACAATAGGTTGGCTTAAACAATACAAGTTTTTTGGCCTGTGGTTTTGAAGCATGAGTAAGGTAATCTGTTCTTCTTCCTTGTGGGTTGCCCGCAAGTGATCCTTGAGTTTTTATTACAGCTTTTCTGTCAAATGGCAATGCACATGGCAATGTCATTTCCTTTCTCTTTTGGGTTCCATTGAATTCCAACTTCACCTCTTCCAGAAGCTGTCAGTAATAGGATTAAGACATATTTTCATTTTGGCCACAACTTACCTAAAAATAACATTGTCAATAGGTCTTATTTACAATGGTTTAGAACTTACAGGAATGGTTTTAAATTAAGAATATGATCATTTGGGGTGGTGGTAAATAATCCAACCTACCACCTCCTCCATGTATATTTCTTAAGAACAAGGGTAATTCACTTATGTAACCACATTGAGAACAATTATCAATCTCAAACACTTAACATTGATATAATGTATACAGTTTGTAGTCAATTTTTTCCAATTTTCCAAATAATGCTATTTGGACATTATTTTATGTTCAGTCCAGGATCTATTTAATTTTCATTGCCTTATCTCTCTCTCTCTCTCTCTTTAAATTGTGGTAACATATCTACAACATAAAATTTAACATCTCAACCCTTCCCAAGGATACAATTCTGTAGCATTAAAAACATTCACAATGTTGTGCTACAGTCAATACCATCCATTACTGAAACATTTTTTATCACATCAGAGACCATGCACATATTTTACATCAACTTCACATTACACCTCCTGGATTTTAAATTTTAAAAAAAGTTGAAAAGAAATAAACTTATATAATGCTAACACTAGTTAAAAGAAAATTAGAATTGTTAAATTATTAA
Organism: Cabassous unicinctus; assembly: GCA_029593785.1. Classification (NCBI taxonomy): domain Eukaryota; kingdom Metazoa; phylum Chordata; class Mammalia; order Cingulata; family Chlamyphoridae; genus Cabassous; species Cabassous unicinctus. The sequence goes on from JAQZBX010007529.1 coordinate 31,162, forward strand.
ATTAATATCATATACTGTAGATTTCAGAACAAAATATTAACAGGGATAGTGAAAGTCATTTCAAAATGATATCGAGGTCATAAATAAATTCCAAATCAACATGCATCAAATAATAGAACTACAAGCAAATGATATGAAACTGGTAAAATTGCTAGAAAAATACACACATGAACAACTAGAATGTGACCTTTTTTTTTTCATACATACCCTCTCTTCATTGACACCTGAGGACAAAGATAACATGCTTTAATTGTTTCCACTTTTTGAAATTCATACAAATTTTCCTTATGGCTCACTGTATGGTCTATTTAGCAAGTCCAATGTGCATTTGAGGAAAGTAAAATGTTTAGCATTGGCGTATACAGTTCTACAAATGTCAGTAAGGTCCACTTGAAAAACTGCATTGCTCAAGTATATCCTTATTTTTATCTGATATTTTTTAGTTGTTGGACCTTGTATTGGTAAGAGTTTTCCAGCAAAATGAAAGTGACATGTGATGTAAATATTTTGACATTTTTTATGGAAATTGGATCACATGAATGACAGTGGGGATGAGCTAGTTCCAATTCCAAAGGGCAGGTAAAAAGCTGGGAAGTCCTATGAAGTTTTTTGATAAAATTCCCAAGAGATGCTGGCTGGCTGAAAAAGAGATAGAAGTTCCTCCTTTAGACTGCTCTGATCATCTGTTCTCCTTTTAAGTCCTTTGGCATATTGGATGAGACTCCTTTCATTGTTGAAGAAGTCTCCTAAGTTGATTGTAGATGTTATCAGCAAGAGATGAAATCAACTTACTAATGATTTAAATCCAGAAAATATCCTCACAGTAATAATAAAGCTGGTGCTTGCTTGGCCAAATAACTGGACACCATCATCTAGCCAAGTTGACACATGAAATTAAGCATCACAGAGTGTTTTGTTTTGCTGAAGCTGCTGATGCAATACCAGAAATGGATTGGCCTTTATAAAGGAAATTTATCTGGGGTAAAATCTTATGGTTCTGAGGCTGTGAAAATGTCCAAATCAAGGCATCATCAGAGATGCTGTGTCACCAAAGGGCAGCTGCTGGATCCTGGAATCCTGCTACATGGCATGGAAAGATGGCAGTCAATCACTGGAGTCCTCTCTCTCAAATGGCGGGATCAAAATGGTGGCTCTCATTCTCTGTGTGTTACTGCTTTCTTTGCTTATATAAGACGACAGCAAGAGGGTCGAGACATAACTTGGGTCATGCCTCACTGAGGTAGTCCAATCAAAGTCCATAAAATGATATATGCAAAGCTGATCTAATTAAAGTTCCCTTAACTGAATCTAATCAAAAGTCCCCTTCTACAGACAATGGATTGGATTAGATGAAGAACATAATTTTCTGGGGTCCACAACTGACAAACCAGGACTGGAGCTTTGCCTTAAAAAAGTTTAATTATGGTATTGTTTTCCCATCACTCCCTTTAGTTCTCAATTTTCCTTTCTTTATTGTGATTTTGTATTATTATGCCCACAAATATGTTATGGAATTTATTTGAATCAATATTTCAAAATGAACTTGATAAAGTGTTATGTTAAAAATGACTATTTCATTAAGGGAATAGGTTTCCAAATCGAATCTTATACAATGTGGTATTGATTGATGTGTGAAGAATAAAATTTAAGAACTTCTGTTTAAATGTATTGTGCTGACATTTTATTAAATAACATCATTATTTACACATTGCTTGCTAAACAGTGCTTTTCTACAACATAAACATAATCATTTATAAATGCACAGTTATATAGGTGGGAACATAGTATTATTTTACTGATAATCCTTTGTAATAAAAAGAACATTTTTAGGCAGAGTAAGAGTTTGCGAAGTATTAAATCTGATAATTTAACTATCACATCAGTACCTTGTGATAATAACAATCTTAGAATTAACAGAAGTGAGAGTGCTGGGTGTAGAGATAAATCATTTATCCAATTTCCATACCTAGAAGTTGGAACTGTAATATTTTATTGACTTTTTTTTGCAAGATTGCATGTGCTTGGGAAAGTATCCAGCATGGCAACATATTTTTCATCCACTGAAGGGTACTGTGACTAATGCAAATGTATATTATAGGGATATGGTCCATAACTTATGAGACACCAATAAGAGAGTCTACTTAAGGGCATAATTTCATGATTTTATCTTCAAAATACACTGAAAGGAAGCATTGGAGGCAATACATGTGTAACTAGAGAAAAATATTATTTTTTCTCCTTGAAATAGAGATTTTAATGCCTGTAATTTATAATCTTAATCCTAAAATTTCTCAACATAGCAGTGATTTTCATTTTATAAATACTAATATTTGCATTTAGTAAAAAAAATTATTTAAAATTTATACTGCCACATTAAAATAGGTACATTATCATTGATCTCTTTCACTAACCACAGCTTTCTTAGATTCTTCTTTTGTCTTCAGCCTTCAGTCAATTCAGGTCACTGAAATTGGAAATGAGAAAGAACTTCAATTTTGGATCATATTTTACATCATGTCATCAAAATGAGAATAGCTTCAAACAATTATCCCAAATGTTTTCTGGATAAATCATTCTCCTTATGACTCTCTTTGCAACCTCCTTTATCTGCTTGTTTCTAAGACTATAGATTATAAGATTCAAGGGACTATAGAATAGAACACAGAGGTGATCATGTCCTGAATTGTGGGTGAGGTAGATATTAGGTTCACATATACAACAGTGATTGAGCTTACAAAGACGGTCACCATGAGGATGTGAAGGACAAAAATGGAAAAGGCCTTTCCTCACTCTTCCATGCTTGGTAACTTAAGCACAGTAGAAAATATGTGAATGTAAGATTTGGTGATGAAGGCAAAACAACCACCACCTATCACCACCACAGAGATAAAAATTAAAATTTCATTGCTGAAGGTTTCAGAGCAGGAGAGTTTCTATAGAGAGGGGATATCACAGAAGAATTGCTGAACCACATTGGACTGACAGAAGTGAATTGAGAAAGTATTGCCAGTGTGGATTCCAGAGTAGGCCGGACCACTAAGTATGGAGGCCAGAGTCATCTGGACACAGACCCGAGGGTTCATGATCGTAGTGCAGGGACTGGCAGATGGCCACATAGCAGCCATGGGCCATGATGGTGAGGAACAGCAGCTCTACTATAGCAAATGCAATCACAAAAAAATCTGAGCTGCACATCCAAACATAGAGATCACCCTGTTGTCATGGAGGAAGTTGACACATGTCTTGGGTATTGTAACAGAAATGTAGCACATGTTCAAAATGGATAGATTCCTAATAAAGAAATACATTGGGGTGTGGAGACTTTGTTGGAGCATGGTTACTGTGACAATGAGGTTTCCCAAAAACATTGCCAAATGCATCAGTAGAAATAGCATGGCATGTAAGACTCTGAACTCCCAGACATCAGAAAATCTCATAAGCACGGATTCAGTCACTGTGGTAGAGTTGGACATCTTAGAAAAATTGGCCTTGGTCATTGAAAGACAGACCAATAAACCCTAAAAAAAAAAAAAGGAAAATAAAGATGGAGAATAAATTAGCCTAAATACATTCATCATCTCACATTAATCCAATTTTAGTCTCTATAGTTTATTTTTGGTTAGTAGGATATAACGTAATGTTTCCTCATGCTCTTTAGCCTCCCTGCTTGTGAAACTTATTTCCAGGGTAGGAGTAGCAGTAAAATATAATCTTTAAATCTTGTGACTATGTTTTTATATATTTCTTTCACTTACTAGTTATAAAATGGATCTATTAGAAGGTAAAGGACTGCCTGGAAGATAAAAGAATTCCATATGTGTAATTTCTGTGCATCCCTCTATCATTAGTAATATTCACATAATGTTAGTTTTTATGATTATTTGATGACAAAACAGCATCTGAGTAAAGATAGAAGGATACTATTTATTCAGGACCTCTCAAAAATTTATAATCAATTATAATCTATTCCTTGGTAAACAGGTAGAAAATTATTTTAATCGTCACTTCACCCAGTATGAAATTTGACACTGATTCATTTGAAAATTAAGCTTTCAAACCTCCACTCTCTAATGACCATATATTCTCTGGCTATAATATAATCTTCCTAGCAACTCTTAATATATTTATTTATATTTTGTTATTTTATTCTTCAACATAACCTTGGCAATTCTTAATAGTTTCTTAGATATTTTCTAGCTTCATTGTGTTTCTTCAATATCCTAGATAAAATAATCTATCAAGTGAACTATATTAGCACCACCTTTCATTTATTTTTTATTTCTTTTATAGTTTACCTTATTCACTTATTATGTTCTTCAATTCTCATTGCAACTCTGAAAATTGGGAAGCAAAATATGCAAAAAAGATTAGGTAACTGAAAGTTCAAAGACACTTAATAAGCCATGTAATTGTCAGTGGAAGAGTGGACATTCAATGACAGATTTGTCTGCTCAAAACATGCATCGCCACAAGGAACATTTTCTCCAGCATGACTCCTGATCCTATTGAGATTCAATGTTTCCCACCATGCCAATCCAAAATCCTCATTCAGGCCCAATATTCACTAGTATGGCAACATTCTAACTTTATAAATACTGCAGGATCCATGAGACCCTAATTTTTGGACCCACTAGTAAGTCACTATGATCCATAGCTGAAATATCTCTCTGCTGATTTCCTACATAGTCATTATTAGGTGATCCATGAGAACTGTTCAAAACTATTTTCTATATTGCCTCATGTTTTACTATTCTTGACCTTACACAACAGTATTTTATAACTTCAACTCAAAATTATTTATTATGATCTGAGTTTCAACCTATCTAGAAGACGTGCTTACACTTTCAGTCTTTACTTCTCAATGTTAATGGCTGTGATATATTTGTTTTGTTGTTCCCTTTTTCTCATGACAAATAGAACCACATATATCATAGAGGACCTCTGCTAACTGTAGGAAGCCAGGGCCTGTGTCACCTTCAGGCTGACCTACTGATCTCAAGAAGAAAAAAAGTTTGTTCTTGTTATGATACTCTTTATTTCAGGATTCTTCAACATGTTTCAATAATGCATCAAGATTTCACAATTGGAACACAGAGGGAAAAGGTTTTATTATTTCACAATCACCAAACAATTGTAGTTTCCAGCTTGAATTACTGATTTTTCAGCACAGAAGAGTTAAATCTGCACAAATTTCAGGAGAAGATATGTTTTACATCCTGACTTTGAAATTTGTTTGCTATGTATCTATTGAGAACTTCACAAATATCTTTCACATTCAGTTTCCTTTCATATAAAATTTATAAAAAATCTATTTCATGAATTTAATATTGTAAAAAAAATTAAAATAGAGATTGTCATAATGGTAGTTACTGAAGAAAAGTAAATCAATAAATAGAAAACATAAAAAAGTGATTAAGCATGTGATTCCTTCAGCACTTATATTTTTTCATTCTTAAATTCATTTAATTATTATTATTTTTTAAAGAAAATACACTAAGGAAATATGAGCACATGGCATTTGCTAAAATGATTTTCTGTTAAAGGCAGTATTACTTAACATAAAGTGTTCTGTACAGATAAATAGAGATTGTAAAACTGATACTATTGTTAAACATTATACAGTTAGCAGGAGGATAACCAACAAATTTCTCCTGAGATAACTGGATCATTGAACAGGTGTTCCCATCAATTTGTAAAAATAAATGATTTTTTGCCTTTTATGCAATGTCTTGAAGAATCAGAAAATACATTTTGGTCATTAATACTTTATTTTATATACTGATTGAGACATCCATGTAATCTTTAATTTATTTATAACTAAATCTATCTTTAAAGATATTTTAGAGTGAATGCAATGTAGACTTTTAATTCACTCTAAAAGCTGTGGAAATCAGTTACTAACTAGTGCTTAAATGTTTTCCATAATATGTTAGGAGAAAGCATTAGAATTACACCTGAAGTAAAAGTGGACATGTACACAGTTTATTTTAATGAGAGAGGTTATTTTATTCTCTATATACCATGTCAATACAGCAGAGTGCTTGGTAAAGAGAAAATATTAGGCCATTAACTATTGAAATTATTAATTAATAAATAATATTACTTATATATTTTAGGCAAAACACATCTCATCTAATAGATATTTTAAAGTATACATTTAAATTAGCATTCAGCATCTTCAGGTTCTGGTCAGTTTGCAGAGTTGCTCTTGGCCTTGCTCCATTGGATGCTGCAAACAGCTCACCCTTTGCTTCCATGTACAGCTATCAATTCTGTTAAAACTGTTTGAATTTAAGTTTTTTACTGCATTGAATAAAAAAGAAATTGTTTGTCTCATTATTTGAGTAACTTCTATATTCATATTTTTATTAATAGTCCCATTGAAAGTTTCTCTCAAAAAAATAAAGCAAGCAGTGGAGGAAGGAAATGGGGGTGATTCTTGGAGGAAAGGAAAAGAAGAGAGAAAAAAGAGTGAATAACAACCCACCATCAGAAATTAACAGTCTTTTCCTTACATTGGATAGACAAGTCAGGATTTCTGGCAAGAGTCCACTGATGTTTCATCTGCAGGCAAAGATGAGTGGGCATATTCAGTAGAGATGAATAACAACCTGAAGGGAACCTTTCTATCAAAACAAGGCATTATGTCTTATGCTTATTTCTAAGTGGTTGTCTCCAATGGCATCAGAGAAAACTCCTGGGAACACAGGTTTGGCACCAATAGTAGCCAGTGCCCATAGGTAATTTCACTGAGATATTTGGTTCTAGATGGTTAGGGAACAGGACCCAAGTAAAATATATGTATGAACAGAAATTTTATACATTAAGATATATTACTGCCTTTGAACTTATGGAAAGAATTGGTGAAGATTAAATCTCTTAGAAAGAAAATCACAGTTCCCCTAATATTCTGAGGACTTTTAAGGTGAAATGCCTGTGGATCCTTGAGATCATGGAGCAGAGTGGGAGATTCAGTGCCTGGCCTCAGCCCAGTCACAGGACACTAAGATTTCCTGCTCATCCTCAGGGTTTTCCTCTCAGGAATGGGGTGATGCTCACTAGTCAGACCAAACTCATTGTGTTCCTAATGGATAAATGACAAAATAGTCCCTCTGAAATTGTCCAAAGTGTATAAGAGCCTGGTGCCGAAGCCCAGCACAGAGGCCTGTGAGCTGGATGATCATCATAGCATTGCTTTACCTCAGATGACTCTGTTTCTCTGACTGTTAGCACATTAACGATGGTGTCCACCTTCATTGCTGCTTGAGAGGAGGACTAAATGAAATGTGTAACCATTTAGACTAGTACAAAGTGCCTATTAGAAAGCACTACAATAACTGTTTTTCAGTGTTTACTGTCATGGTATGAAGGGATAATTCTGATCATGTTAGGAAAATAGAAAGCCTCAACATGCTTCTTAGTGGTGTTATGCACATTTCTGTCATTGATTTCCAGTTTTATTTAGTGTGCTGAAACAATGAAAACTTTATAATTTCCAACTACTCAACATACACTTGAATGCACATTCTACACCATTAAGAGTTAGTCAACTGTACACTTCAAAACTTTTATACCTTTCCTTATGGTTGTCTTGGGATTATTATACAGGCTTAATTGTTTTTACATGTCTAGGTATAATTTTGGATATATTAATTTCTCATTTGTGATGATATATAATGTTAGGGATTATATATCTGGGAGCTATCATAATAGGTGTATATAAATTTAGCATTGTTTTGTCTATCATGATGAAAAATACCTTTAGTATTGAATCATACATCAATGCCTTCAGGTGTATACTGTGTGATAAGCATACAGACATATGGCCATATCAGTTTTGTTTCATGTTTATACTATATATCTGTACTGTTTCAAATTTATTATCAATAGACATGTTTGCATATATTTCAAATAATCTTATTAACAGGCAGGTCTTACATATATTTTAAGCCTTATATTGTAAGTAATAATGTGAAGATGGTATTAATATCCAAAGTTTAATTTCTCCACATGGTGTAGGTTCAGTATTGCCATCTTGCTGGAAGATGTAAATTGGGAAACTCATTGACATCCCGTTCCTCCAAGCATCACCTCCCTTAATAATCTTTTTGATAGTTGCTCTTTAGTGTCTTCAAGTAGTCATTCATTTTTACTCAAGTACATAGTGATTATATTTTTGAACATTGATCCTGTAGTAATATACTCAGTCTTAAGAAATGATATGCCTTATTTTTGTTTGTTTCTGTTTTTGGAGATGTATCCTATAAGATTAAAAACATTCCCTTCACTTTTAGTGTGATGAAAATTTTTAGCTTTAATGAGTTTTTTTTTTCATTTAAAAATCATTTGAGGAATATCATTCATATATGAACATAAATAAACAATAAATGTATAGTGAAATTTGTATAACTTACAAAACAAATATGCATAATATCATACAGAGCTCCCATAAAATCACTCTACCACCAATGTCTTGCATTGTTGTGAAATTATGAAACAGCATCATCAAATTATCACTAATAACTATAGTCCATATCTCACATTTGGAGTATTTCCCCAATCCACCCTATTATTAAAATCCTTTATTAGTATTACATATTTGTTATGCTTCATGAGAGAATGTTCTCATATTTTTCTGTTAACCAGAGTCCCACAGGATTCACTGTGTTGAGTCATCCATGCTTTGCAAAATCCATTAAAAGTGTTCACTCAGTGGGTTTCATTTTCATCACAGAGATGTGCTTTCATCACCTTAGTCAATTTAGAATGTTTTAATTACTCCAAAAGTAAAACTCCTGTAACTCCTTATATCCCCTTATTGTTGGCACATAAAATTGATATCAAATGTTCTTTGTCATTGTTGCAAAATATTACACTATCACTGTTAACTATCATCTATGAGTTAGATTATTTGTAATGTTCCCATTTATCACCATGTTCTTAACACATTGTAATAAAACAATGTTATTATATTTAAATGATTAACCACAATCTTCATCCACTAATAAAATCACTATATTATACAGTCCCTAGATTATCCTCTAGCTTATTTTCATTTGACATTTACATCCCTAGACTACACTTTTGAGCCACAACCACTTTTTTTAAACAAATTAATTTTATTGATATATATTACTAAAATATACAATTTATCCAAAGTGTACAATTAAAGGTATTTGGTATAATCACATAATTGTGCATTCATAATATCAAACATTATTAAAGCCATATGAAAAAAAAAAGCATGACTCATTAAGAGATTCACCTAAAATTCAGATATAAATAGTCTGTTAATGAAAAGAAGGAAAAAATATGACTATAATACTAGCAAAAAGATAACTGTGTTAGCTATACTAATATCTGGTAAAATAGACTTTAAGTCAAAAACTCTTTTGAGGGACAAAGAAGGTCACTAATTAATAATATAAAGATCAATTCAAACAAATACTAGATCTCCAAAATATATGAAACAATAGTTGACATTTCACCAGGTTAAAGCATGTTAGGCTACAAAGCAATTGTCAATAAATTAAAAAATCCTGGAATTATAGTGTGTATTTCTCCAAACACAATAGAATGAAGCTAGACATCATTAAGAGAGGGAGAATTGGAAAATTAAAAAATATATGAATATTAACATATTAGACAACCAAACTGTCAAAGAAGATATCTCAAAGGAATTTAGGAAATATCTTGAGGTGAATGAAAACAAACAAAACGTAAAAAATCTTATGGGCTATAGCAAGTTATTGCTGAGAAGGATACTTATAGACTTAAGTACTTACATCCAAAAAGAAGAGCTCAAATAAGAGACCTAACCTCACAACTGGAGGATCTAGATAATGAAAAGCAAAATAAACCAAAAGCAAGCAGAAGGGGGAAATAACACACATTAGAGTAGAGATAAATGAAATAAAGAATTAAAAAAAAATAATAGGGAGTATCAGGGAAACAAAAGGTGGTTCTTTTAAATATCAATAAAATTGACAAGTTTTAGCTAGAGTTGCAAAAAAGAGTGAAGACAAAAAATGAAATCAGAAATTAAGAAGGGACATTATTACTGACACCACAGTAATAAAAAAAGCTTATATAAGAGAATAATGTATGCAACTCTAAGCCAACAATTTAGATAACCTAGATGAAAAGTACAAATTCCAGAAATATACAAACTATCTACACTGACTCAAGAAATAATACCAGATTCAAAGTTTTAATCAAAATCCTCCCAACACAAAAGTGTCCAGGATCACATGGCAAAAGAGGGGAATTTTAACAAACATTCTAAGAAGAATTAACAACAATCCTGCTTAAACTGGTCCATAAAATTGGGACAGAATCACTCACTAATTCATTCAATGAGGCCAGATCACCCTAACATCATAGCCTGATCAAGAAACTACAAAGAAAATTATAAACAAATATCCCTTATGTAAATGGATGTAAATATCTTCAACAAAACATGAGCAAACTGAATTCAACAGCTCTATAAAAAAATTATACACCATGAACAAGTGGGATTTTTCCAAGATATACCAGTGTGGTTCAGCATAAAAAAACAATCAATGTAATAGAGTACATTAATAGAAGTAAGGAGAAAAACCACATGATCCTCTCAAATGATGTCAAAAAAGTATTTGAGAAATCCAGTAACCCTTCATGAAAAAAATACTTGGAAAACTAGTAATAGAAGGAAACTTCCTCAACATGATATAGGGAAAATATGAAAATCCTATATCTAACATCTTATTCAATGTTGTAATATAGCCTTCCCACTAAGATTAGGAACAAGACCAGTATGCCCACTCTCACCACTCTTGTTCAACATTGTACTGAAAGTTCTAGTCAGAGCAATTAAGCAAATAAAAGGCATCCAGATTTTTAAAAGAAGTAAACTTTCTCCATTTGTGGATGACAGGATCCTATATACATAACAACATGAGGAAACACATCTAAGCTACCAGAGCTACTAAATGAATTCAGCAGATTCGTGGTTTCAGGATCAACAGAAAAAAAATCATGGTGTTTCTTTCAAATAGTAATGAACAATCTGAAGGGGAAAAAATGAAAAATCTATTTACATTAATATCAAAATAAATCCACTATCTAGGAAATAATTTAACCCAGGAGGAAAAGGACTAATGCACAGAAAAGTTAAAAACATTGTTAAATGAAATGAAAGAAGACCTGAATGTACAATCCATGTTCATGGATTCGAAGACTCATTATTTTAAGATAAAAATTCTAAGCAAATTGATTTATAGATCAATGGAATCTCAACCAAAATTTCAATTTACAGAAAAGGAAAATCCACAAATCAAATAAATTTATGTAATCTAAGCATCTTTTAAAATTAAAAAAAAAATGATATGGAAGCACAAGTGTTTCCAAATAACCAAAAGACATCTTGTTAAAGAAGAACAAATTTTGAGGACTCACAGTTCCTTATTTTAAATTTTATCATAAAACTACAGTGATCAAAACAGCATGACCATGGTTAGTTGTAATATTTAGATGATATTATTTCATAATCTTTAATAAATATTCCACCACAGTGTGGTGTATTGGTGAATGGGTATTGTATGGGAATTCTACACAAGTGCATGATTGTTTTGTAAGTTCACATCCTTTGTAATAAAAATATGTTAAAAAAATAATAGGGTAGGTTGGGGGAAAACACACCAAATGTAGGATATGGACTATAGTTAATAGTAATATTTTGGTGATGCCCTTGAATAGTTTGTAACAAATGTTTCACAACAATGCAATGTGTTGGTGGTGGGGTGAAGTATGGGACCCTTATATGGTGTTATGTAGGTTTATTTTGTAAGTTCACAACTTTTACTATAACTTATTGTTTATGTATGTTCGTGAATGAATTATAAACTTCAATAAAATATTTTAAAAACCATGATTAGGACACTACTATGGTCATGTAAACAACTGGAATTGAACTGAGTTCAAAGATAAACACTCATATCTATGACCAATTGATTTTGGCCAGGATACCAAGTCCAATCAATTGGAAAAGTATAGTCAATTCAACAAATGTTGAAACAAAAGCTTTATATCCATATGTAAAAAGATCAAGGAGGAACCAAACCTCATACCATATACAAAAATTTACACAAAATTAAATAAAATCTTAAATATAAGTCCAAGGAATATGAAACACTTAGAAGAAAAAACAGGGAATCATCTTCAGACCCCAATATTAGGTAATGGTTTCTTAGACTTCACAATAAAAACAGTAACATCAAAAGAAAATAATACATAAATGGGTCTTCATCAAAATTAAATACTTTTTTCATCAATGAACTTCAGGAAAGCAAAAATGCAACCTACAGAATAGGATAAAAAATTAGGGAAATATCTATGTGTTAATGGTTTCATATCTGGAATATATAAAGAATTCTACAAATCAACAATAAAAAAGTCAAATAACACAAATTATTTAAAAAATGGCAAAAGATGACAAATGAGATACTATTTAACATCCACTGGAATGGTTATCATTAGAAAAAACAAGTGTTAGACTGGATGTGGAAAAATAGGAGCACTCATCATTTTGATGGGAATGTATAATGTTATAGCAGCTGTTGAAAATAATTTGGTAGGTTCACAGGATAAATAATATATAGAATTTTTGGTAATTCCTCTTATAGCATAAATACCAAAGAGAAATGAAAGCAGGGATTTGAACAGAAATTTTCACACCAGTGCTCATAGAGACATCATTCACAATTGCCAAATGATGGAAGCAACACAAGTCTCCATCATTTGATGAATGGGTACATAAAATGTGGTATATACATACAATGGAATATTACTCAGCAATTAAAAGAAATGCTCTGATACATGTGACAGCATGGATGAACCTTGAAGACATCATGTTTAGTGGAATAAACCAGACACAAAGGATAAATAATGTATGATATACCTGATTTGAAATATTTAAAATAAGCAAATACATAGAGACAGAAACTCTTATACAGGTTGCCTTAGGAAGAATTGAGGCTAGGGAATGGGGAATTAATGATTAGTGGGTACAGAATTTATGTTTGGCCTGATGGAAAAGTTTGGTAATGGATAGCAGCAATAGTAGCACAACATTGTGAATGTAATTAATACTAATGAATTACATATTTGTGGTTTAAAGGGTAAATTTTAAGTTGCACATATGTTAAAAGAAAAATATTTTAAAAACCAACAGCATAGGACTTTACATTACAAAAAGCATCCTAATATTAACTATGGACTACAGTTAACAGTACAATAATAATCTTTCTACAATGTACAAATTGTCCACACTAATGCAAATTATTAATATTTAGGGCATATAAGGGAAAAGCACCTCTGCATTTTCCATATGATTTTTCCATATATCTACAACTTCATTTATTTAAAAAATGCTGTAAAGTTAAACAAACAAAAAACAGTACTTAGTGATTAAATTGATACTATTGAACTAAGGGTTATGTTGATGGACCAAAACAAACTTACAGTGGTTTTTATTTTCCTTATCAAAAACCAACAATGTTATTGAATATTAGAAGTCTCCTTCCTAATCTCCATCATTTCAGATTGCATTTTTCTCCTGAGTTTGTAGAAATACTTGTTTCCCACTGCTAAATTTACTATACAACTGTTCCTTCAGAGTGTAGCATGATGGTTAAATGAATAGCCTTGGATGTAAGAGAGAGTTCAGTGTTAATTTTTCTGGTCCTAATTGCTTCAGCGATATATAGAAATTGTTTGCTAAACAATTTTAAAATGTGGAAAACAGTATAATAATTGTGGTTCTTATTCTTTATCAAGTTTTAAAGAGATGAAATACAGTTACATATTAAAGATTTACATAGAGCATAGGTGGTTACTACAATCCAGCAATTAAATATCAGAAATTTTTCATAGTAAAAACCTCACTGGATATCTCAACTTTTCTTTTACTATATGAGGATTATTTTGCTTAACTGGAGTATTTCAATAATATGCGATCATAACACCTTTTTGACTTTAAATATCCTATTGATCCTTTATATGTCTCAAGCAATATTTTATTCATAGAGCTTACACTTGTACAATTTCAAGGTAAAACATATCATTATATTGTCAATTCTTATAAATAGACTATCTACCATACACAGATCTTCAAATATCTCTTTAAATTGTTTTTTCTTCATTTTTTAAGACTCTTTTTATTAAATATTACATAAAAAAATATAGGGGATTCCCATATACCCCACCCATACCCCTCCTAAAATGTTCCCCAATAACAACATCTTTCATTAGTGTGGTATTTTTGTTACAATTGATGAAAGTATACTGAAGCATTGCTACTAAGTAAGGTCTATTTACATTATGTTTTACTCTTTGCACTGCACAATTTTATAGGTTTTGACAAGATGTAAAATGGCCTGTATCCATCATTTCAATATCATGCAGGACAATTCCAATGAGCCCACAATGTCCCATGTAATACTTATTTTTCCCTCTCCCTCCCCTCAGAACCTCTGGTGGCTGCTGCCTTTACATGCATGATACAAGTTCTTCCATTGCTAGAATAATAATAAATTTATTTTAGTCCATAGTTGCACTCCCCCATTGTGTTTGTTAATTCCTCAATCATGAGGATTGGGGGATGGTGATGCCCACTCTGTTTCTGACTGAGAGGGGACTTAGATCCCATGGCACAGAGGGATGGAGCTGTTTTGCTTGCAATTATAGATAACTCTCTGTTTTGGGCGATGGGAATTGTCCATCATCATCTTTTTGTTATTAATAGTTGTCCTGGGCAAGTAAAATGAAATGGAGAGGTGTTGCAACTCTGCTGAGATTCAGGGCTCAACCAGCATATGAACACACTGGAGATTAAACTATCCAGGGCATATATTTAATGAGTATAATGCTAGTTACAGGTTCAAATAAAAGGGGCAGAAGAGTCTTTTGTAGGAAATTATAAATACATTGGGAAACGTATATTCCAAGGTAAGACCCACTGACAGGGTGCCAAATTTCTGAGATTGTCTGCCCTGACTATCATGTCTAGTTGTCTCTAGAGACATCAGGAAATCTGCTGTTTGAAGTACTGTTTCCTGTGGCAGTCAATGAGATCCTGCTGAGACATGCATAAGCATAACCTCTGGAATGATCTCCAGAGTCACTTTTAAATCACTTAGACATAAAAAATGAATTGTATATAATATTTCCTCCTTTTGGTCAATGCCTTTTTCCAAAGGCATCACTAGTTGGTGCTTGATAAAAATCCCTCAGTGCCAGGGAGGCTTATCTTGGGAGTCATGTCAAATGCTGGGGAGAAGTTAGTGTGTTTATATTTTATGTTTGGCTTAGAGTGAGAACACATTTGATCAAGAAGGAGTCTTTCATGAGTTAAATCTTAGGCAATATATAATGTGAGGCTAAGTTTCCATTTTACAAGGAAAGGTGCATAAGTACAGCTATCAATATTAATGGCCTGGAGTAATGGACTGTTCTCCTTTGCTAGGCACTGCACTTGCACTCTGGGGATTCTTGCTGCTCTATTAGACAATGTAGCAGGACTTCCGATGATGGAAATTCAATATTCTTTTGGTTATTGTGTGGGTCTCCATCCACCAAGAGAACACCCCTTGACCACTTGAAGATGTAGAGGTATGTCTAGGTGCACATCTCCCCACACATATCCTATCACCACACCCACACCAGTAATCCTCATCTGCCACAGTTGTGACCCATCTGCAATTCATCCACCCCCCAAGCCCCCCCCAAATAAGCAAATAAAAATATGTAAATACAATGATAATAATAAAAAATAAAAATAAAATACACAAAAATAAAAGTAAAAATAAAACCATTTTTGAAAAGTAAAATAAATTTTTTTTGAATATGCCTTTCATCACCGTATCATCAGTTATCTTTTTTATATACTGACAATTTCTTCCGTACTTTCCACCAGTGTCTTATTTTTTTCACTTTATCTTCAAAGAAACTTTAGGTTACAGGAAAGTCACATAGAAAATATAGGGGATTCCCATATATCCAACACCCTCCTCCATCCCAAACTCCGCTATTAATAATATTGTACATGTATATGGTACGTTTGTTACAGTAGATGCACAAATATTGAAGCATTGTTTCTAAACATTGTCAATGATTTACATTAAGGTTCATATTTTGCACTGTACAGTTTAATAGGTTTTGACAAAATTTTAAATAGCCTGTATCCGTCATTGCAAGATCATGCAGAACAATACCAATGCTCTAAAATTGTCCTATGTTCCATCTATTCTATTCTCCCCTTCCCCTTTCCTTGGAACCTATGGAAACCACTAAGTTTCAATTTTTGAAGAATAAGGTTCATAGTGACATGCAATAATATTGAAGGCTTGACTTATTGGTCTTTTTTCTTTTATTACACATTGCTTATGTGCTCAAGAGATTCTTGCCCCTCTGAAAACATAGCTGGAATCCCCAGGATGAAAGTTTAATATTTTCTTGTTTATTATATAGGTCTCCACCCACTGAGATAACATACTATGACAAGATGAACACTTTCATATTCCACTGAAACATGCCCAAAGTATGCCCTATCCAGCATATGCCCCCACTCCCAACTCCCTGCGCCAGCTACCTTCCCTTGCCATATTTTCCAGAAGAACATTCCCACCATTGTAGTTTTAACCAAAGACCTACAGATCCCAGAATCCATCTGCTTCTTCCTCCAGCCCTACCCCCAGTTCCACGCATAGCCTAACCCAACCCCCTATCCTTTTTTAAAGTTCCATTAGTTGTTTTGTGTTTGTTTGTTTGTTTGTTTGTTTTGCAGGCTTGCTGCTTTTTAATGGGCACACTCCAGGCACTTCCATGTAGGTGGCCCTGAGGACGGAGGTCTCAGCCTCCAGCTCGGCTACCCGATGGCTTTCACCAGGCTTTCGTTGGACTCGATGCGAATTTGGATCTCAGCCGGGGCAGCCTCATCTGCCGCCCCTAGCAGCTCCGATTGAGCCTTCTCCAAGATCGCCTTTGCCACCCCCAGGTCCCGTGTCCAACGTCACAGCCTCTGGGGCCAGTAACTGCACTGGAGAGGAGGCATTCACCGCGAGGGAGCCACTGCTGCTGAAGGCCTGGGAGGCGGTGCCATCCTCGGCATAGAGAACAAGGAACCCTGGCTGCAGGACATGTAGTGTGGGCACGTGGGTGGCCAGGGTGCCCAAGGCCCCCGTCTGCGTGGGCAGGTCCACCTGCCGGATGCTGGCGCTGCTGAAGACCACCTGCATGGGCGAGGGCAAGATGAACAACCTCTGTCCTGGGCAGGTGGCAGGGCCAGGGCATTGGCCGCATCGGCGTAGGCGAGCGCCTGGTGCAAGAGGAGGCCAAGGCTGGGCAGCGGAGCAGCGTGGCGGGTAGCACAGTGGTGGCAGAGCCGATTAGTTTTATTTCTGTAAGATTTAAATCATATCTCACAAATCATATTTTGTCACATCTGGAGTGGAAGCAAAGTATTAACTATTTTCTGAAAAAATGGACACATAAAAGGGGAACAATGACTTAAAAAAGATTATTCATTAAAAAAAAATTCAGAATAATCCCTATATAAAAGTTAAATATTTAATCATTAAATTTAATTCTTATTCATATAGGATTTTATTACAATTAGCTCATATTTAGTTTGTCCTTGAGTCCTTGCATCTCCTCCAAAACATTACCAATCCTTTGCTAAGGGGTAAGTAGATAAACTGCAACGTTGTACAGTATATGTTAGAACAATTTTTAAAAAAGCTTAGAACTGTGGAAAAACATAAGGGCAACGAGTAGCAGCCAACATTCTCAGACTTTCTCATTAAGGAAAGCATATACAATTTTAGTCTAGAAAAATCAGTCAATTTTATAAAGTTAAGCTTTTAGATAGGAAAGTACAGCCTTTAACAGTCACAGAGAAAAATAGTTCCTAAAAATCTCACTAAATATTTTTTAGAAAGAAAAACATGCCTTTATTAAATGAAGTTGGTACTGGAACTCTGGGAAAGCAGGTGATACTCTTGTGCCTCAGCTGCTGGCCAGGGACTTTAGAGCACTAAAATATTAAGAATAGTACAAATGAACCCAAGCATGCTCTATAAAAAGTAAGTATTTGTAAGGTCAACATATAATGGGCGTGTATTATGAGCAAGAAGCATTTTGCTTTTGTTGACAACTGAGACAGTGGGTCATAAGTTAATGGAGAATTTACAGTCAAAATGTAGTTACCTATAAGAAAAGGGAAATATTGTTACTGCTAAATGTTCTGTTTCATCCGTTTAAATATGTCTCATTGCATCATTTCATATTTCCAATAATTCTATTACAATTTTCTCTCCTATAATTATTATTATATTGTAGTATAATTATTTATAATTGTAACTGTTTAATGGCCTGTGCCTTTTAAAATAAACTATGACTATGGGACCAGATATGCCTTGTGACAGAGTTTACTCTCAATTAACTCACCAGAGGATTTTGTGCTTTCTGCCATAACAAATTGAATTCTTCCTATCCTAGTTTCTAGCTGGGATGTTGCAGGAATGTTTTTAATCTGTGGCACAGAGATGTAGTAAGCTGGGAGCTATGAATGTAAAATGTTAATGTGGTCAAGAATTTGAAAATAAGGATTTCAGGACAAGTATAAAATGCTCTGGAGATCACAGCATTAGCATCAGAGTTGCTCTGAGGATTAAATGAATGAACTCTAACCACATTCCACCCATTTTTAAAAATATGTATTCAAGATTTAAAAGTCCTCTTATTTGGTAAGAAATGAAAGCATCTTCATTTTATATCTTCCCTTAATATCATCAGTACAGTTTTATTCCAAGCTAAATCCACTTATCTCTTGATTTTATCTGATTAAGAAACAATCCAAAATTAACTTGGAGAGGAAACAAGATGGCATTGGTTTAGGAGGGCACTCACGGAGAGCTCACAGAGCATGGCAGATTGTGGATGGGGTCCTGGCTGGGGGGTCTGTGCTGTGGGCGTGTGGAGTGAGAAGCTTGGGACATCTATCTGTGCAGATCAATGGTGTGGATTGAATGGTAGAGATTCATGAGTTTTAAGCCTGCCTGTGGTGGTTAACACAGTCGGCTGAACCCCACCATTAGGGAAAAAAAAAAAAAGGCGGTC
>JAQZBX010007530.1:0-42893 GCA_029593785.1 Cabassous unicinctus
TTTTTACAATAATAGTTGGAGACTTCAATACGGCACTCTCACCAATAGTCAGAATATCTAGATAGAAGATGAATAAGGAAACTGAGGACATGAATAACATGATAAATGAACTAGACCTATCAGACTTATACAGAAGATTGCACCACAAAGCATTAGGATATACATTCTTCTCAAGTGGACGTGGTATGTTCACCAGGATAGACTATATGTGGGTCACAAAACAATTGTCAATAAATTTAGAAAGATTGAAATTATACAAAACATTTTCTCTGATCATAATGGAAATAAGCTGGAAATCAATAATAGGCAGAGAGGTGGTAAATCCACGAATTATGGAAGTTAAATAGCACACTCTTAATCAGTGTGTGAAATGGAAGAAAGAAATGGCATGAGAAATCAGTAAATATATTGAGGCAAATGAAAATAAGAACACAATATATCAAAACTTAAGGGATTCAGTGAAGGTGGTCCTAAAGGGGGGATTTATAGCCCTAAATGCTTACTTTGAAAAAAGAAAAAGTAAAATCAAAGACCTAATTGAACACCTGGAGGAATTAGAAAAAACAACAAACTAATCCCAAAGCAAGCAGGAGAAATGAAATTACAAAGATTTAAACATAAATAAATGAAATGGAGAATAAGAACCAATAGAGAGAATTAATAAAGCCAAAAGTTGGTTCTTTGAAAAGATCAATAAAATTGACAATCATTTAGCTAGACTGAATAAGAAATGAGAGAAGACACAAAAAAATAAAATCAGAAATGATAGGGGGCATCACCAGTGACTCCAAAGAAATAAAAGGGATCATAAGAGGATACTATTAACAACTGTATGCCAATATATTACACAAACTGGAAGAAATGGACAAATTCCTAGAAAGACAAAAACAATCTACAATGACTCTAGAAGAAATAGAAGACTTCTCAGTCCAATCAAAGTGAAGATATTGAACCAGCCATCAAATACCTTCCAGTAAAGAAAAGCCCATGATCAGATGGCTTCAGAGGTGAATTCTACAAATCATTCAAAGAAGAATTAATACCAATCCTGCTTAAATTCTTCCAAAAAATTGAAGAGAACAGTGTCTAACTCATTTTATGAGGCCAACATCACCGTATACCAAAGCTAGATATAGATCTACAAGGGAAGAAAATTACAGACCAATTTCTCTTATGCATATAGAGGCAAAATTTTTCAACAAAATACTTGCAAAATTTAATCCAACAGCCCATTAAAAGAATTATACACTATGATCAATTGGGTCTTATCCTAGGTATGCAAGGGTGGTTCAACATAAGAAAATCAATTAGGCCAATACAACACCTTAACAGAATGAAGGTGGAAAACAACATGATCATCTTAATTGATGCAGAAAGGGATTTGAGAAAATATAGCATGCTTCCTTTATAAGAACACTTATAAAAATAGGATGAAAAGGAATCTTCCTCAACATGGTAAAGGGCATATATGAGAAACACACAACTGACATCACACTCAGTGGTGAAAAACCAAAAGCTTTCCTTCTAATATCTGGAACAAGACAAAGATGCCAAATATCAGTACTGTTATTCAACATTTTGCTGGAAGTTCTAGCCAGAGACATTAGACTAGAAAAAGAAATAAAAGACATTGAAATTGGAAAGGAAAAGGTAACACTTTGACTATTTACAGATGGCATGATCCGATGGAGTCCTGAAAAATCTATAACACAGCTCTAGAGCTAATAAATGAATTCAGCAAAGCGACAGGGTACAAGATCAACATGCACAAATCAGTAGTGTCTATACACTGGTAATGAGGAATCTGCAGGGGAAATCAAGATAAAAATACCAATTACAAGAGCAACTAAAGAGTCAAATATCTAGGAATAAATTTAATCAAGGGTGTAAAGACTTATACATAGAAAATTACAATGTTTGCTAAAAGACATCAAAGAAGATCTAAATAAATGGATTCCATGCCCATGGATTGGAAGACTAAATATTAAGATGTCAATTCTACTCCAAATGATTAATAGAATCACACATTCTCAATCAAAATTTCAACAGCATACTTTGTAGAAATGGAAAAAGCCAATATCAAATTTATTTTGAATAGTAAGGGCCCCAAATAGCCAAAATCATCTTGGAAAAAAAAAAGAAAATAGAGAACTCATACTTCCTGATTTTAAAGCATATTTCAGTGCTACAATGGTCAGAACAGCATGTTATTGGCATAAAGATAGATAAATTGACCAATGGAATAGAGTTAAGAGTTCATAAATAGACACTCACACCCATGGCAAACTGATTTTTGAAAAGCTGCCAAGTCCACACAATAGGAAAAGAATAGTCTCTTCAACAATTGTTGCTGGGAGAAAAGGATATTCATAAGCAAAAGGATGAGAGGTCTCCTATCTCACATCATTTACAAAAATTAACTCAAAATGGATCAAAGACATAAATTTAAGAATTAGGACTATAAAACTCCTAGGAGCATCTTCAGGGTCTTATGTTAGGTAATGCCTTCTTAGATTTTACACCCAAAGCACAAGCAACAAAAGAAAAATTAGAAAAATGCAACTTCCTCAAAATTAAAAACTTTTGTGCCTCAAAGACTTGGTCTTGAAAGTGAAAAGGCAACCTACTCAATGAGAGAAAATATTTGGAATCCACATATCCAATATGGGTTAAATATCCAGAATATATGAAGAAATTCTACAATTCAACAGTATAAAGACAAATAACCCTATTAAAAATGGGCAAAAGACGAATAGACATTTCTCCGAAGAGGAAATACAAATGGCTAAAAAGCACATGAAAAATGCTCAATGCCATTAACAATTTGGGAAATACAAATCAAAACCACAATGAGATACTATTTTAGATCTATTATAATGGCTGCTATTAAAAAAAATGAAAAAGAACAAGTGTTGGAGAGAATGCTGAGAAATAGCAACGCACATTAATTGCTAGTGGGTATGTAAAGTAGTGCAGCTGCTGTGGAAGACATTTTGGCAATTCCTCAGGCAGCTAAGTATAGAATTACCATTTGACCCAGCAATCCTAATACTAGGTTTATACCAAGAAGAATTGAAAGCAGGGACTCAAACAAATATTTGCACAACAACGTTTGTGATGGCATTATTCACAATTGCCAAAAGATGGAAGCAATCCAATTGTTCATAATCTGATGAATAAACAAAAGGTGGCATATGCATAAAATGGGATATTATTCAGCTATAAAAAGGAATGAAGTCCTGATAAATGCAACAAAATGGATGAAGCTTGAAGACATCATATTGAGTGAAAAGCAAGGCACAGAAGGACAAATATTGTATGATCTTATTGATATGAACTAATTACAATAAGCAAATTCATAGAGTTAGAATCTAGAATATAGGTTACCAGGGGATAGAGGGGGTCAGAGAATGGACATTGATACTTAATTTGTACAGAATTTTATTTAGGTTGATTGTAAATTGGGAGTGAATGGTGGTGGTGGTAGCACAGTATTGTTACAGATATTAACAGCACTGAATTATATAGGTGAATGTGGTTAAAAAGGGAAGCTTTAGGCCATATATGTTACTAGAATATAATTTAAAAGATA
Organism: Cabassous unicinctus; assembly: GCA_029593785.1. NCBI lineage: Eukaryota > Metazoa > Chordata > Mammalia > Cingulata > Chlamyphoridae > Cabassous > Cabassous unicinctus. Next base: position 3,593 of record JAQZBX010007530.1, read on the forward strand.
AAATACAGAACTGTATAACACAGTAAGCGCTATTGTAGATGAGGGACTCTAGGTAATAGTACAAGGATTGGAATGTTCATTCATAAATTATGATGAATTTATGACACTAATACAAGGTGTTAACAATATAGTGGTATATGGGAGAAGATTACAACTAATACAAACTATGTATGGAAGTTAATAGTACCTATTTTAATAATCTTTCATCAATTGTAACAAAGGTAACTACTGTTGAAAAACAGTAAAATTACAAAAGAGTGCTATCATCAATTGTAACAAATGTTCCACACCAATGCAAATGATAGGGTGGTGTATGAGATCCTCTATTTTATGCATGATCACTCTGTAAAACCACATTTCCTCTAATTAAAAAATGTACCAAAAAAAAAAAAAAAGTGAGAAAGAGAAAATATTATGACCTGGTTTGGCTGCCATCTTGGCTGTTAATTCTAATTCTCTGGGAATTGAAAGTTCAGACATCCCTATCTCCTCCTTGTGCTTGTGCAATATCCTTTTAAAATATTTAACTGTAATCTTACATGAAAATGTTAATAAGGAGAAACTGGGGATTTCTGAGCTGGGATCACGACATAAACCTAACCAGCCACAGATAATAGATACTGTTTTGTTCTAAATCTCTAACTCATTTGTGTCCAGATGCTGAGGGACCAAAGAAGTTACCTCCAGTCTCAGCCCATGGTTTCTAAACAAGACACTTAAAAGAGCTAACTTGTGAGCCCTGCTACTCCAGCCAACTTTCATTTATTGTGGAGTTCATGATACTTGCAATACCCAACTACTCTGCTTTAACATATTTTGCCTTTTTTAGATCTCAAATCAGATTAGAGCAAAGATCAAGAGACTTGTATACTATATCTGGTCACCAAGAAATCAAGAATGGCAAATATACAACAGGGAGACAGGGGAAGATATGTCCTACGATAGGTTAATCTTTCCCACATCAGGTTTTCTTGAAGAGCACAATTTAGGAAGTTCTGAATAATGCAATTTCTCTCTGAGCTGAGATGCTTGTGGCCCATGTTCACAGAATGGTGTGAGCCTATAGAGCAAAAATAAACTCACTTAGGTAGTCTCCCTTAGCAAATATTTTCAAGTCACTGCTTGAGGTAAATAAATACCAAATTTATGGTAAAAATGGATGAACTTGCAAAGCAGAAGTCAGTGATAGGTCACTAATTGCTAACTCCATAGGAAGTGTTCTCTGCAAATAAGATGCTTTATGCATTTTAATGATATGAACTTGCTACTTCTTCTCCAAATGCATTCTCATAGGTACATCTAACCAGTGACTTATAATTAGTCTATTTTCTCAAGGGGACACTAGAATTCAATTTAGATATAAGTTATATTTAAACATGTTTCTGCTAGCAAAGATTTTATGAAAAATGACCAGCATATACAGTCTACTCAGAATAGTAGTCACTTGAGATATTATGGGTCCGTGCCATAGATAAGAAAAAAAAATTCTTCTATTAAATTATTTTGTTGATTATAAAGGCAATATATTCTATTACTAGAAAAATCAGAACAGAAAATTTATGAAAGAAAAAAGGTTACCATTAATCACATAATTCAGACAAGCACTATTTGTCTTTTCAGATAGGCACTAGTAGTGTATGAGTTTAGACACTTTTTATGTTTATATGTATTTTTAGCCATTTGAGATCATAATATATATGGTATTGTATCTTGTAATTTACATTCATTGTTATATTAAAAACATATTTCCATGTCATTAATCTTCTTACATATAATTTTAGTGTTCACCTGATGCTAAGTAATTTGTTTATTTTTTCTTTCAGTTCATTTATTTAGTTACTTCATGATATGGAAGGAAATATTACAAAGATAAAAATATTGATAGGTGGCTTTCTCATTTTATTCTTTTTCCAATAATTTGGAATGTGTGGGAATTTTTTTTGCTTTAGACTACAAATTTTGACATAAGTAATAATGACATTCTTCAATCCCTCTATGCCCTTTGTTATTTATATTTATATATTTAAATTTTAATTAAAAAATTTTTTTAAGTACCTTTAGATTACATAAATTTTACACTATATATATGTAGTAGGCTCAGTAAGACTAAGGCCTCATACAGAACATCACACAGCTACTTTTCAGTGAAAACAGAATACAAAATTAGTCTGTCTATTCTAAAGAACATGCGTGTCCAATAAATTGTGGTGATTTTTATTCCTTGCGTTAGAGCTGAACAGATCCAGAGAATGTTTCAGAAATTCATTAAATTGAGTTTTGATTTGCAATGTGACTGAAATAAAAACATTACAAAAGTCCCCCAAATAGTGAATACCAGAGTTTCAAATAAATTTGAGGAATATTGCATTGCATCATGCTGCCTGTTTGATCCTCTTCCTGATATTCTTCTCCCAGAATGTATGATACTGTTATATAATTTTTTTTGGCTTAACAATTGGAACTTATTAGTTCAAAGTTTATTTTTAACAACTCAATTTTATTGATACATATTAATAAGCATACAATTCATCCAAAGTGTACAATCAGTGGTATTTACTATAATCACATAGTTGTGTGTTCATCTCTTTAATCAGTATTAGAGCATTTTCATTATTTCAATAGTAATAATAATAAGCAAAAAATCAGACCAATAAACAAAGAAGAAAATTCCTCACCTCTCAATCTCTCTATGCTTTCCCCTCTGTACATAGCTGCTGTTTCTGGCTATTCTATCCAAGGGGTATTATCAATGGCTTTTAGCATAATCACAATGTTGTACATTCATCATCTCAAAAGTTTCAGCACAATTTCATTATTCCAAAAAGCATTTCTTCCTCAGACCTACATAACAACTAATCTCCTTTCATCTTTATAAATTGATTTATATTTACATTTTATATAAATGGAATCATACAATATTTAACACTCTGTGTCTGGTCTCCTTCACTTAGCATAATTTTTTTGTCTGATATTAACATTTTGTTCTATTAACTTATATTTGTTCAGCTTCAAAGAAAAACAGTCTTATACATGCAATTCTACCCATATTCATATTTCACATAGTATATTTATTTTTCACATAATATATATAATTCATAGTAGGATAATCAAACAGTGTTTGTCCTTTTGTGTCTGGCTTGCTTCACTCAATATAATGTCCTACAGGTTCATCCATGTTGTCATGTTTCACAACTTCATTTCTTCTTACCATTGCATAATATTCCATCATGTGTATACATCACAATTTGATTCAATGTAGCATAAGCTCACTTATCTACCTACCAGAGCATATCTTACTGCAACCTCAAATATTTACTCATTTCATTTAATTCTGAAATATGACTATGTAATCCCTAACTTCAAATTGAACTCCCATGATGTTTGATATTCTACCTGAAACAATGTAAATGTATCAAGCAAAACAAACTCTACAATTTAGTTTCAACTGCAGAAGTGACTATAGAAGAGAACAGGAAAATGGAGTCTCATTAATTCAAGCCTCTTCTCCTTACAAGTCTTTTTTATTACTGGTTTCTATGGGAGAATATACTATAGCAGTGACTGGGAGAGAATTCAGCCATGTATGATTGGAAGAAATATGTCTGATGTGTCAACAGTCATAAAATCATGTGTGTGTGTCTGTGTAAGATGTTGTTATTAATGTGGCCTGAAAATATAGTCCAATTTTAAGTTTAGAGATTGTCTTGGGATTCCATTCATCTTCATCTTAAAGGCAAAAATTATCTGGCAGATATATTATTCTCCTCTTCAAAATAGATCTACCATCATTGCAATCTCTGTGCTATTTGCAGATAAATCAATTATCCAAAAGCAAAACTGTATTCCTGGAGCTATTGAATAAGGTGACCAAATTCATCCTGCTCAGCCTAATATGGAACACAGATGTGCAGAAACTCTTGTTATTGTACAATTATCTACTTTTTTACCCTTTCAGGCAACTTACTCAATGTAGTATTCCCACCAGCCAAGACCTCGGCTTCCTCCATGCATTTTTTTTTTCTTTTTTGTCCTTTCTAGGTGCTTCTTCTCTTTTACCATGGCCACCAAAATGATATTTGACTTTCTTGTGAGAAGAAAACTAGTCATACATTCAGTGGATGTATAACTCAGCTCTTTATGGAGCATTTCCTTGGGGGAACTGAGATCCTCCTGCTCATGGTTATGGCCTATTACCTCTACGTGGCCATCTACAGGCCCCTGCACTACATGGTCACAATGAACTGGAGGATGTGTGACCTCCTGCTGGTCATCTCCTGGGTTGGAGGATTTTTCATCCTCTGATTCAAATCCTTTTGTGCTCTATTTGCCCTTCTGTAGCCCCAATGCCATTGGCCATTTCTTCTATGATCTTTTAAAAAATTTATTTATTTATTCCCCAATCCCCTGATGTATTCTCTCTGTGCCCATTTGCTGTGTGTTTTTCTGTGTCTGCTTCTCTTCTCTTTAGGCAGCACTGGAACCAATTCTGGGACATTCCAGAGTGGGAGAAAGGCATTCAATCTCTTGCACCACCTCAGCTCCGTGGTCTGCTGTGTCTCTTATTGTGTCACCTCTCTGTCTCTTTTTGTTGCATCATCTTGCTGTGCCAGCTCTCTGCTTGGCCTAGCACTCCTACACAGGCCAGCACTCCACTTGGGCCAGCACTCTGCATGGGCCAGCTCTCCACTTGGGCCAGCTCACTGCATGGACCAGCTTTCCTTCACCAGGAGGCCCCAGGAATCAAACCCTGGACTTCCTATATGGTAGATGGGAGCCCAATTGCTTGAGTCACATCCACTTCCTTCTACTGTGATCTTTACTATCTGCTGAAGTTCTCCTGTGCTGATACATCTTTAGACTCCTTGTTGCCACCAACAGTGGGTTCATGTGTCTGCTCATTTTCTTCTATTGTTATTGCCTATGTCCTCATCCTTTGCTGCCTCAGAACTCACAGCTTTGAAGGATGGTGGAAGGCTCTCTCTACTGCACCTCACATATTACTGTGGTTGTCTTATTCTTTGTACCCTGTACATTTGTATACCTGTGGTCCATGACCACCTTTTCCATTGATAAAGTATTACTGTATTTTATTCTATGATAGCACCCATGTTAAATCCTTTAATTTATATCCTCAGAAATGCAGAGAAGAAAAATGCCATGAGGAAGCTCTGGATTCAAAGAGTGATTGGGAAACAATTTGTGTAAATAGATAAGACAAAACAAAATCTATTGATATTTTAAGAACAATTGTTTCTAGTACAAATGTATTAGTCTTGCAGTCAGAATATTTCGGTTTAATGATATTTTATCCCCTTATTATGTGGAACCTTTAATGGCTCCTCTTTCTTTTAATCCCCTCCCTTTATTAGAGAAGTTGTGGATTTACAGAAAAATTGTGTATAAAATACAAGATTTGCATATATTGCCCCACCACCAAGACCTTGCATTGGTGTGGAACATTTGTTGCAATTGATGATAGCACATATTTAAGAGTATACTATTAACTAAAGTCCATGGTTTTACTTAGGGTTCACTGTTTGTGTAGTAGAGTTCCATGGATGTTTTAATTTTTTTTTATTTTGTCACTATATATACAATCTAACATTTTTCATTTTAATTATCTTCAGATATATATTTCATTGCAGGTAATTGCATTCACAATGTTGTACTACTAACACCGTCATCCATTATCAAAACATTTCCAGCATTCCAAATGAGAACCCTGTATGTTTTAAGCCTTAACTTCCCATTCCCTACCCTGTCCCCTGGTAACCTATATTCTAGGTGTTGACTTCCTTTTAATTGTTTCAAATCAGTGGGATCATACAACATTTGTCCTTTTGTGTCTGGCTTATTTCACTCAATATGATGTTTTTAAGGGCATCCATGTTGTCACATATATCAGGACTTCATTTTCTTTATGACTGAAAAATATTCAATTTTATGTATATACCACATTTTATTTATCCACTCATCCATTGATGGATACTTGAGCTTATTCCATCTTTTGGCAGTTGTGAATAATGATGCTATGAACATTGGTGTGCAGACACCTGTTCAAGACCATGCTTTCAATAATTTTGGATATATACTTAGTAGTGGGAATGCCAGGTCATATGGTAGTTCTATACTTAGCTTCAAGGAACCACCAAACCATCTCCCACAGCAGTTTCATGAATGGTTCCTTTTTCATAAAATATCAATATTTAATTAAAAGGTGAACAAATTCCTTCCAATTAGAAACATCTGTACATATACAGATTACAATGAGATATTGCTGCATGGCATAATTTGTCACAAAATCCATGGCATCATATATTCTAAAGAAAAATTATCTGCAAATCTTACATTGTAGATAATGTTAAATATAGCTGAAGTATTAAAAAAGATAAAATATGTTTATTCCTAGAATTTTGTTGAAAATACATAGTTTTATTTCCAACTGTTGATGGAAGGGATACTTATTATTATGGGAGGTAGGCATCAACCAGAATCAGAAATCAATAAGTTTGAAAAAGTGAGAGAAAGTCATTAAGGCAGGAGTCATAACAAAATTAAAGCTTTTGTGTTGCAAACCTAACAATTACAAATTACATAGCACCCTGTTCTCTGTGCAGATATACTATTTTCTCTGTCTAAAGACATGGATGAATATTAAATTATTATAGGGGCAGCCATAGACAATTTTGCATACAATATTCCCAGGATAATGTTTTTCTGTCAAAAGCATCTACAAAACACTTCATATCCAAAACAGCTTTTATTGGAAAAATTTGAGCCTTAGTCATAGGAGAAAAGTAACTGGTACAGAAATGGGAGTTTATTTATCAAATCCGAGTAATCAAGGAAGAAATTCTGTACATTCAAATTTGAATAGAAAATTGCAGACGAATTGCACACCATTGAAATGGCATTCAAGATGTAGTCTCTTACAGGGCAATTTTAAGAGAAAGAATCCATATAAAAGAAGATAAAGATTCAGGCTAGTGTTCCTGCTGAATACTGTGATTTCGTTTCTATCCTCATAAGGAATGAATTAACCACAATTGCTCCGTAGCCATGCCTGCAGCTAATAATATATATCATGCATATAAATATGCAACAGTTAGGAAAAAAATTCATTCCAAATGAGAAATCATTTTTTCTCAATGAGTCCAATCCATTTGAACATCATCAAATACACATGTGTCCCAAACATATTTTCAGTCCCCTTGCTTTTAGGAAGAGCCATGTAATTTGGTTGTAGAAGTCATGTATATCACCCTCAGGCTGAAACATTTAGGATCCGGTGTATTATGGGCTAACTGTTTTTTCTCTACTGCAGCAAGTCTAAAAGACAATCATTAAGATAGGGGGTTTATTCAGAAGGAGCAACAGTGATTATTGAGTAACTACATGGAGGCAAAATGCTTTGAATGATCCTCCCAACCTTCAGTGAAATTTGACTGAACAGAAATTAAAAATTGTATATGTTAAGCACAGAGATTTCAGGATTCATTTTTTTAATAATATTTTTTTTTATTTTTTAAATGATACATTGCATAAATGTTACACAAAAATTATAGGGATTCTCATATGCCCCACCTCCCATACCTCCCAAAACCTCCCACATAAACAACCTTCATTAGTGTGGCACATCATATGCAATGGATATACATATCCTGGGGCTTTGCCATTAAGCATGGACCATAGTTCACATTGTAGACCACACTCTCTCCCACACAGTTATGCATGTTATATGATGATATAAAATGGCCTATAACTGTCATTGCAACGTCACTCAGGATAATTCCCAAGTCCCAAAAAAGCCCCTGTATTACAACTGCTTTTCCCTCTCCCTGCCCCCAAAGCATCTTGTTGCCACTGGCTCCACATTACTATTGTAATTTCCTCCATTGCTTAAATGACAATATATCTATAACAAAATACCAGTAAGTCCACTCTAGTCCATAGCTCTTCCCCCAATCCTGAGGAGTCTGGGATGGTGATATCGTCTACACCTCCAAGTGAGAGGGGGCTTATATTTCATGGATAAGATAGATGGGATTATCCTGCCTGCAACTGCAGACTCTCTCCATTCCCTGGGATGGCTGTTGTCCATCATCATCTCCCCGCTAGGTGTCCTGGGTGAGTCCATTGAGCTGTAGAGTAGGAGTTGCAGCTCCACCAAGATTCTGGGCCTAGCTGGCACATAGATAGACCAAAGACTCCAGTCTTTGGAAGTACACCTATAAACTCCAGCACCACATTTAGGTTTGACTAGAAGGGACAGATGGACCATGCGCAGGGAAGACATATTTGAGTTCAACTCTGTCACTCTCAGGAACACAGATTCCAAAGTAGGGCCCACTGATAAGGCACAAAACTCCAGAGCTATCCACCCTGATCTAGGACCTGGGTATCTCCAGAGCCCTCGGGAGTCCCTCTATTTGGGGTGATATCCACATTGGAAACCTATGAGGTTCTAATGAGATGTGCTTAAGCATTACCTCTGGGATGAACTCCCAACACACTTTGAAGTCCCTTAGCCATATGAACTCATTTGTCTTTACCTTTCCCCCCTTTTATTCGAGGTCTTTTTCCAGTCATATTGCCAGTTGGCACTTTGTAGCAATCCCTCATTGCCAGGGAGGCTCATCCCTGGGAGTCATAATCCACACTGGGAGGAAGGTAATGCACTCATATGCTGAGATTGGTTTAGAGAGAGGCCACATTTGAGCAACAAAGAGGCTCTCAGGAGGCAACCCTTAGGCACCCCATAACAATAGGCTAAGTTTCGATTTCAAGAGTAAAGACTCCTAAGTCTAGTCATCAATAACATGAGCCCATAGGTGGATCATCCTCCTTTGCCAGAGCTCTATAGGATGGGAATTCAGTATCCTCTCATTTACTGAGTGATTCTCCACCCAGTGTGACCATGCCCTGTGAGCATTTGAATAATTTTATATACTTTTTATGTATATTCAGGTGAACTCCCTCCCATGCACCCCCCATCCCTGACACCCCCCCACCAACAATCCACTCCTGCCCCAGTTGTAACCCTTCTGTGATCCAAAGCTTCCTTAAAGATGAAGGCAGTACCATAGCCAAATACAATTAATAGGAAAATGAAATAATAAATTTAAATGTGAGAGATAAAATACATGAAAACTTAAAAAGAAAAACTAAAAATAAAATAGAATTAAAGGATTGGGATATTCAAAATGTGGGAAAAATTTAAAAAATTTTTTTGACACTTTACCTTTTATCACTGCAATATCTGATGCCCAGTGTGTACTGTGGCACCTTCCCCCTCTCACTCCCCACTGTCTCACTATTTTTCATTTAATGTTCAAAGGATTTTTAGGTCACAGCAAAGTCACACACAGAATACAAGAGACTCTCATATACCCAACATCCTCCACCTTTCCTCACCCCATATTAAAAGCTTTTGGTATGTGGATGGTAGCATTGTTATAACTGATAGACAGAGAGTGAAACATAGCTACTAAACATTGGCAATGGTTTACAGTATGGTTTCCAGTTTAGACTGCACACTTTATAAATTTTGACGATATTTACCACGTCCTGTGTCCATCATTGTAAGGTAATGAAAAACATTTCCACTGACCACTAAATACCCCCTGTTTGATCTATTCTGTTCCTCCCTCCCTTTCTGCTCTGGGGCCCACTACAAACCCCTCTCAACTCATTGGATGACAAGATTCTTAGTTACATGCAACAAGAGGTCTTGACATACTGGTTTGTCCTCCCCTATTAAGAACCGCCCTTCCTCTTAAGAGATGCCCACCTGTCTGTTTCTGAGCGAATTGGTCCTCCCAAAGATGAGAGTCCATCACCTTCCCACTCCTTGTGTGGGTATCCACCCACTGATACAACAGATTATGACAGGGTGAACATTCACACACTCCCTAGAAGCCTGCTCCAGATGGGTCCTGTCCTGAACGCAAAACACCCTAAACCAGTGACACTTCCTTGTCATATTGTCATAAGTGCTTTCCCACCTCTGTACTTTCAACCTCATACCAACAAATCCCAAGTTTTCACCTGGTCCCTCTCTCATCTCTCCCCCCCACCCCCCCCAGAATCCTGGGTATTCTAACCCTTCCCAATCTACCCACCGGTCAACCCTGCACCACCAAACCAATAATATCACTACCCACCTGTCCTGTTCCTTCAATATGCAACTGCACTCTATCACTTTACCATAGATTACATCCATATGGGTGATGGCTCACAGCTTTCTTTTCTCATTCTCTTACTTGTAAACCTATTGTGATGGTTAGGCTAATGTGTCAACTCATCCAGGTAATTGTGTCCAGGTGTTTCATCCAGCAAGCACTGGGCTAATTATAATACAAGAGCATTTATGGACTTCAATCACCAGTGAGTTATTGCATGGATGGCTGATTACATCTGCATCAACCTGGGAGATTGCATCATCAATGGGTGATGCTTTCATCCAATCAGTTGAATGCCTTAAAAGGGGAAGTGATTTCAACATTCAGAGACAATTTTCCAGCTCATTGTTCGACAGACAATTTCTCCCAGAAACTCATCAGGGTATATATTGTGAAAAATTTGATTTTTACCCACAATAAAAAAAAAAAAAAAAAGAAACTCTTCAGGGACCTTTCATTGGACTTTCATCGGAGCCCCTGCTTTGCAACCTGCCTGCAGAACCTGAACTTGTGCATCCCCACAATTGCATGAGAGACTCATAAAATCTCATATTATTGACAGATATCTCCTGTTGATTCTGTTTCCCAAGAGAACCCTGACTAATACAGCTTGGTACCGGGAGTGGTCCTTGAGGAACAGAGTCTTAAACATGGGATGTCTGAGGTGGTTCTGGGAGTTTTGTAATTGGCTCTCTACTCTAATTGGACTCAGGGATACTAATGACTCCCTTTCCAATAATGGAGAGGTTGCTAATAGTCCATGGCATGAGCTAGCAATAGAGATAAGAAAAATAGCATCACTGGTTTCCCCTACTTCCATGCTTATAAAAAGCAAGGATCTGAGTGAGAGTGTTTTCAAACCTTAACAGAATTTTGTGGAGTCAAAAAGTATAATGGTATTGGGTGGCTCTTCCTAGATACTCTGGATAAAGTTACAAAAGAAAGAGATGAGCTAAAGCCTTCAAATTTGAAACTTAAATGCCGCATGAATGATATGAAAGTTCCTACGTGTGCCTTGAGAGAAAATCTTGTCTCCTGTAGCCACAGACTTGAGATATCTGAGAATCAAACTCAGACTCTCATTGTATGTGTAGCAGAATTATAGAGGAAACTAAAATCTCAACCACACAGGGTTTCTGCAATTAAAGTGAAGGCATTGCTTGGAAAGGAGTGGAACCCCAAGGATTGGGATGGAGACATATGGGATAATGATAATATTGGTAGGGATATTGGAACCCTAAAATCTACTGAGACTTTACCAGATAAACCTGCAATGTCCTGCCTTGTGGAGACCACACCTTGTCAACCTTGTAACATCCAGCCTCCAACCTGCCCCAGGGAGTCCAGACCTCCTTCCAGCCACGAGGCAGGTACCAGCCAAACTCCAGCATGCACTGCCCAACTTCCAGTCTTCCCTGAGGAATCTGTCTTCCAATCCCTGCCTGAAGAGATTAATCCTGTCTCACCAGAAGAAAATGCAAAGGAATGCCCTGAGGTCAGTAGCCTGCAAGACATCTCTAACCCTTCTTCTAACCCACAAACCCCACCCCTCTTGTCTTCGAGACCCATTACTAGACTAAAGTCACAACAAGCCCCCAAAGGTGAAATACAAAGTGTGACCCATGAGGAAGTATGCTATACTCTGAAAGAACTGCATGAGTTTTCCAACTCATATAGACAGAAATCAGGGGAATATGTGTGGGAATGGATACTAAGGGTATGGGATAATGCTGGAAGGAATATAAAGTTGGATCAGTCTGAATTTATTGATATGGACCCACTAAGCAGAAATTCTGGATTCAACACTGCAGCTCAAGGGGTTAGGAAGGGCTCTAACAGTTTGTTTGGGTGGCTTACTGAAGCATGGGCCAAACAATGGCCTAGCATTTCTGATGTTGAGATGCCTGATTTGCCCTGGTATACAGTAGACAAGGGCATTCAAAGGCTTAGAGAGATTGGAATGCAAGAATGGATTTAGCATTTGAGACCTGCTCACCTACCCCAGGAATATCCAGAGGACACACCTTTAACCAGGACTGTGAGGAATAAATTTGTAAGACTAACTCCATGTTCTCTGAAGAGCTCTGTGGTTGCTCTTCTCTGTAGTACAGATATTACTGTAGGGAAAGGTGTAATGGAAGTGGAATCCTTAAACATTATGGGGATGATTGGATCTCGGTCCGATAAAAGTCAAGTATCAGCAGTTAATCGCCAAAGGCAAGGTGGGCATGGCTACTACAATGAAAGACAGATTCAAAGCAGCACACAGAATAGTCTGAGTCACATGGAGTTATAGCGTTGGCTATTAGATCATGGGGTACCCAGAAGTGAAATACATGGGCAGTCTACTAAATTTCTTCTGGATCTGTATAAGCAGAAGAGTTTTAGGTCGAGTGAACAAAACCCTAACTCAAATTACAGATGCACAGAATCATGGCCCCTTAATGAATTTCCAGACTTGAGACAGTTTACAGACCCAAAGCCCCTTGAATGAGGAGAAGGCCAGGTCCCCTTGAGGAAAGAGCCTGTTAAACTGCCAAAATTTTATACTGTTAATCTTCCTCCCACCTTTCCCAAGGGAAACCTATGGCCTTTTGCCAGAGTAACTGTGCATTGGGGAAAAGGAAATGATCAGACATTTTGGGGATTATTAGACACTGGCTCAGAAGTGACATTAATTCCAGGAGACCCAAAACATCACTGTGCTCCACCAGTCAGAGTAGGGGCTTATGGAGGTCAGGTGATTGATGGAGTTTTAGCTCGGGTCCATCTCACAGTGGGTCCAGTGGGTCCCTGGACCCATTCTGTGATTATTTCCCCAGTTCCAGAATGCATAATTGGAATAGACATACTCAGTAACTGGCAGAATATCCACATTGGATCCCTGACTTGTGGAGTGAGGGCTATTATGATTGGAAAGGACAAATGGTAGTCTCTAGAACTGCCCCTGCCGAGCAAAATAGTAAATCAAAGGCAATACCAGATTCCAGGAGGGATTGCAGAGATTAGTGCCACCACCAAGGATTTGAAGGATGCAGGGGTGATGATTCCCACCACATCCTCATTCAACTCTCCTATTTGGCCTGTGCAGAAAACAGATGGATCTTGGAGGATGAGAGTAGATTATCATAAACTTAACCAGGTGGTGACTACAATTGCAGCTGCTGTCCCAGATGTGGTATCATGGCTTGAGCAAATCAGTGCTTACTCTGGTACCTGGTATGCAGCTGTTGATCTGGCAAATACTTTTTTTCTCAATTGTCATTAGTAAGGACCACCAGAAATGGTTTGCTTTCAGCTGGCAAGGCCAGCAGTATACCTTCACTATCCTGCCTCAGGGATATATCAACTCTCCAGCACTATGTCATAATATTGTCTGCAGGGACCTTGATCATCTCTCCCTCCCACGAGACATCACACTGGTCCATTATATTGATGATATCATGTTGATAAGACCTACTGAGCAAGAAGTAGCAAAGACTCTAGATTTATTGGTAAGGATTTTGCATGAGAGAGGTTGGGAGATAAATGCAACAAAAATACAGGGTCCTTCCACCTTAGTGAAATTTCTAGGTGTCCAGTGGTGTGGGGCCTGTCAAGATATCCCTTCTAAAGTAAAGGATAAGATGTTGCACCTTGCCCTGCATTTGACCAAAAAAGAAGCACAACACTTAGTTGACCTCTTCGGATTTTGGAGACAACACATTCCTCATTTGGGTGTGTTACTCTGGCCCATTTATCAAGTGACCAGAAAAGCTGCTAGTTTTGATTGGGGACTGGAATGAGAGGAAGCCCTGCAACAGGTCCGGGTTGCTGTGCAAGCTGTACTACCACTTGGACAATATGATCCAGCAGATCCAATGGTGCTGGAAATTTCAGTGACAAATAGAGATGGAGCCTTTGGCAGGCCCCTATAGGGGAATCACAATGCAGACTCTAAGGATTTTGGAGCAAAGCCTTGACATTCTCTGCAGATAGCTACTCCCCTTTTGAGAAACAGCTTTTGGCTTGCTACTGGGCCTTAGTAGATACTGAATGCTTACCATGGGCCGTCAAGTTACCATGAGACCTGAGTTGCCTATCATGAGCTGGGTATTTTCTGACCCATCAAACCATAAAGTTGGGTGTGCACAGCAGCACTCCATAATAAAATGGAAGTGATATATATGAGACAGGGCTCAAGCAGGTCCTGAAGGCACAAGTAAGTTACATGAAGAAATAGCCCAAATGCCCATGGTCACCACCCCTGCCATGTTACCTTCTCTTTCCCAGCCCACAGCTTTGGCCTCTTGGGGAGTCCCTTACAATCAATTGACTGAAGATGAGAAAACTAGGGCCTGGCTTACAGATGGTTCTGCCAGATATGCAGGTACCACCTGAAAGTGGACAGTTGCGGCACTGCAGCCCTTTTCTGGGACATCCATGAAGAATAGCGGTGAGTGCAAATCCTCCAAGTGAGCAGAATTTCGAGCAGTGCACCTAGTTGTTTATTTTGCTTGGAAGAAGAAAAGGCCAGAGGTGTGTTTGTACACTGATTCATGGGCTGTTGTCAGTGATTTGGCTGGATGGTCAGAGACTTGGAAGGAACATGATTGGAAAATTGGTGACAAGGAAGTCTGGGGAAGAGCTATGTGGATAGACCTTTCTGAGTGGGCAAAAAACATGAACATATTTGTGTCCCAAGTGAATGCTTACCAGGGGTGACTTCAACAGAGGATGAGTTTAATAATCAAGTGGCTAAAATGACCCGCTCTGTGACTAATGCTCAGCCTCTTTCCCCCACCACTCCTGTCATTGTCCAGTGGGCTCATGAACAAAGTGGCTATGGAGGTAGGGATGGAGTTTATGCATGGGGTCAGCAACATGGACTTCCCCTCACCAAGGCTGACTTGGCTACAGCCACTGCTGAATGCCCAATCTGCCAGCAGCAGAGACCCACACTCACTCCCCAATATGGCACCATTACTCAATTTGACCAGCCTGCTACCTGGTGGCAGGTTGAATACATTGGGCCACTTCCACCATGGAAGGGGCAGTGATTTGTTTTAACTGGAATAGACACATACTCTGGCTATGCTTTGCATTTCTGGAATGTAATGATTCTTCCAAAACTACCATCCGTGGACTTACCAAATGTCTTACCTACAACAATGGCATTCCACACAGCATTGCTTCTGATCAAGGAACCCATTTCACAGCAAATGATGTGTGGGAATGGGCACATGACCATGGAATTCACTGGTTTTACCATGTTCCCCAGCACGCTGAAGCACCTGGATTAATAGAATGATGGAATGGCCTTTTGAAGACTCAATTATGGTGCCAACTAGGTGGCAATACCTTGCAGGGCTGGGGCAATGTTCTCTAGGGGGCTGTGTATGCTCTGTATCAGCATCCTCTATATGGTGCTGTTTCTCCCATAACCAGGATTCATGGGGCCAGGAATCAAGGGGTGGAAATCGGAGTGGCACCACTAAGTAATACCCCTAGCGACCCACTAGGAACAATTTTGCTTCCTGTCCCTGCAACCTTAAGCTCTGCTGGTCTACAGGTTTTAGTCCCAAAAGGAGGAGTGCTGCCACCAGGGAACACAACAATGATTCCATTGAACTGGAAGTTAAGACTGCCACCTGGCCACTTTGGGTTCTTCTTGCCTGTGAACCAACAGGTAATGAAGGGAATTACTCTACTGGCTGGGGTGATTGATCCTGACTGTCAAGGTGAAATAAGACTACAGCTACATAATGGGGGTAAAGAAGAGTTCGCCTGGAATGTAGGAGATCCTCTCAGGCATCTCCTAGTACTGCCATGCCCTGTGATTAAAGTCAATGGAAAATTGCAGCAACCCAATCCAAGCAGGACTAACAATGGCCCAGAATCTTCGGGAATGAAAGTTTGGGTCACCCCACCAGGCAAAGAACCATGGCCAGCTGAAGTGCTTGCTGAAGGTAATGGGAACATGGAATGGATAGTGGAAGAAGGTAATGATAAATATGAACTTCGACCACATGACCAGTTCCAAAAATGAGGACTGTAATAGTCATGAACCCTTCCTTGTTTCATTATTAGTATGATTGTATATGTACACAAAACGAATTTCTTGTTTTCTTCCCCAACCTTTTCCCCTATCATATGAAAAGTTGTATTAATTTCACATTATAATATTTAAGGATGTCACATTTAAGAGTGAATATTACCCAAGGACTTGTACCCTATTCTGTGGGGAATTAATGCATCTCTAGCTGCACCCAGAGGAGTTGAACATTGTTATTATTTTTACTTATAGACTGTTATTATTTTTACTTATAGACTAAATATGGCTTAGGGTAATGTGTATGGTTGCCAAGTTGACAAGGGGTGGACTATGATGGTTAGATTAATGTGTCAACTCAGCCAGGTAATTGTGTCCAGGTGTTTGGTCTAGCAATCACCGGGCTAATTGTAGTACAAGAGCATTTATGGACTTCAATCACCAGTGATTTTACTCCATGGATGGCTGATTACATCTGCATCAATCAGGGAGATTTCATCATCAGTGGGTGAGGCTTTTATCCAATCAGTTGAATGGCTTAAAAGGGGAAGTGATTTCAACATTCAGAGACAATTTTCCAGCTTGTCGTGGGGCAGCCAATTTCTCCCAGAAACTCATCAAGGACCTTTCATCAGACTTTGATTGGAGCCCCTGCTTTGCAGCCTGCCTGTGGAACCTGGACTTATGCATGCCCACAGTCACATGAGAACCCTTATAAAATCTCATATTATTTACAGATATCTCCTGTTGATTCTGTTTCCTGAGAGAACCCTGACTAATACACTTATCTTTCAGACAATAGTTCTCAGAGACTGCTCAATTTCCTTAATTCATATCAGTGAGGTGATGTACTGTTCATTCTTCAATGCCTGGCTTGCTTCACTCAACATAAGGTGTTCAAGATTCATCCATGTTATCCCGTGTGTTAGCACTTTATTCCTTCTTACAGCTGAATAATATTCCATTGTATGTATATACCACATTTTGTTTACCCATTCCTCTGTTGGAGGACATCTGGGTTGATTCCAACTTTTGACAATAGCTAACCATGCCGCTATGAACATTGATGTACATATATCTGTTTGTGCCTTTGTTTTCAATTCTTCTGGGTATATACCCAGCAGTGGAATCAATGGATCATATGGAAGATCTATAGTTAGTTTTTTGAGGAACTGCCAAATTGTCCTCTAGAGTGGCTGGACCATTCCACAATCCCTCCAGCAGTGGATGAGTGTTCCCATTCCTCCACATCCTCTCCAACACTTAGAGTCTGTTTTTTTAATAGCCACCATTCTAATGAGTGTAAGATGGTATCTCATTGTAGTTTTGATTTGCATTTCCCTAATAGCTAGGATGTCGAGCATTTTTTCATGTGTATTTTAGCCCTTTGTATTTCTTCCTTGGAGAAATGTTTTATCAGGTCACTTGCCCATTTTTTAAATGGGTTGTTTGGCTTTATATTTTCAAGGTGCAATATTTCTTTATATATGCAGGATATTAGGCTCCTATCAGATATATGTTTGCCAAATATTTTCTCCCATTGGATAGACTGCCTTTTTATTTTCTTGATGATGTTCTTTGAGGTGCAAAAGTTTTTAATTTTGAGGAGATCCCATTTATCTATTTTTTCTTTTACTGCTCGTGCTTTGGGTGTGAAGTTCATGAAACCATTTCCCATTACAAGGTCCTGTAGATGCTTCCCTACATTATCTTCCAAGGTCTTTATGGTTTTGGCTCTTATATATAGATCTTTGATCCATCGTGAGTTGATTTTTGTATAAGGTGTGAGATGTTTTCCTCTCTCATTCTTTTGGATATGGATATCCAGTTCTCCAAGCACCATTTGTTGAAAAGGCAATTCTCTCCCAACTGAGTAGGCTTGGTGGCCTTGTCAAATATCAGATGACTGTGTATTGCAAGGATCTATGTCAGAACTCTCAATTCGGTTCCATTGGTCAGTATGTCTATCCTTGTGCCAATACCATGCAGTTTAGACCACTGTACCTTTGTAGTCTGTTTTAAAGACAGGTAGTGTGATACCTCTAACTTCATTTTTCTTTTTCAATATGTCTTTGGTGATTCAGGGCCTCTTACCCTTCCAAATAAATTTTGTAGTTAGTTTTTCCAATTCCTTAAAAACTACAGTGCTGATTTTTATTGGGATTGCATTAAATCTGTAGATAAGTTTGGGTAGGATAGGCATCTTGATGATGTTAAGTCTTCCTATTCATGAACAGGGAATATTCTTCCATTTATTTAAATCATCTTTGATTTCCTTTAACAGTGTTGTGTAGTTTTCTGTATATAAGTCCTGAACATCTTTAGTTAAATTTATTCCTAGGTATTTAATTCTTTTAGTTACTTACTATTGTAAATGGTATTTTTTCCCTTGATTTCCTCCTCAGATTACTCTTTATTGGTGTACAGAAATGCTACTGGTTTTTGAGCATTGGTCTTATAACCTGTGACATTACTGAACTCCTTTGTAAGTTTTAGAAGCTTTGTTGTAGATTTCTCAGGGCTTTCTACATATAGGATCATGTCATCTGCAAATAATGAAATTTTTACCTCTTCTTTTCCAATTTGTATGCCTTTTATATATTTTTCTTGCCTCAGTGCTTGAGCAAGTACTTCTAAGACAATGTTAAATAGGAGTGGTGATTGTGGGCATCCTTGTCTTGTTCCTGATCTCAGAGGAAAGGCTTTTATGATTTCACCATTGAAGATGATGTTAGCTTTGGGTTTTTCATACATAATCTTTATCATGTTCAGAAAGTTTCCTTCTATTCCTATCTTTTGCAGTGTTTTTATCAGGAAAGCGTGCTGTATTTTGTCAAAATGCTTTCTCTGCATCTATAGAGATGATCATGTGATTTTTTTTCTTTCAATCTGATTAAGTGGTGTATTACATTGATTGATTTTCTTATGTTGAACCATCCTTGCATACCCGGGATGAAACCCACTTGGTCATGGTGTATAATTCTTTTGATATGTTGTTCAATGTGATTAGAAAGTCTTTTGTTGAGGATTTTAACATCTAGTTTCATTAGAGAAATTGGTCTGTAATTTTCCATTCTTGTGGTATCTTTGTTTGGTTTTGGTATTAGGGTAATGTTGGCATCATAGAATGAGTTAAACAATGTTCTTTCTACTTCTGTTTTTTGGCAGAGCTTAATCAGGATTGGTGTTAGCTCTTTCCTGAATGTTTGGTAGAATTTAGCTCTGAAGACATCTGATCCTGGGCTCTTCTTATTTGGGAAGTTTTTGATGACTGAGTCTATGTCTTTACTTGTAATTGGTCTGTTGAGTTCATCAATTTCTTCTTTCATCAATGTAGGCTGCTTGTGAGCTTCTAGGAATTTGTCCATTTCCTTTAAATTATCATTCTTGTTGGCTTATAATTTTTCAAAGAATCCTTTTATGATACTCTTTAGTTCTGTGGGGTCAGTAGTGATATCCCCTCATTCCTTATTTTGTGTATTTGCCTCTGCTTTCTCTTTTTCTTTGTTAGTCTGGCTAAGGGTTTGTCAAATTTATTGATCTTCTCAAAGAATCAGCTTTTGGTTTGTTTACTTTTTCTAGTGCTTTCTTATTTTCTATTTCATTTAGTTCTGTTCTAATTTTTATTATTTCCTTCTTTCTACTTCCTTTGGGATTAGTTTGTTTTTGTTTTTCCAATTCCTCCAGGTGTGCAGTTAGGTCTTCAATTTTAGCTCTTTCTTCTTTTTTAATATATGCATTTATGGCTATGAATTTCTCTCTCAGTACAGCTTTGGTTGCATCACATAGATGGATCATATTTCCTTATGCATTCTGCCAATCTGTGTCTCTTGACTGGTGAGTTTAATCCACTAACATTCAGTGTTAGTACTGTCAACGAATTTCTTACATCAGCCATATTTTCTTTGGCTTTATGTATGTCATATGTCATTCTTATTTCTCTTTTTGTCTTTTTAGTTGTTTTTACACTCTACTCCAACTCTCTTTCTCCTGTTTTTTTCCTTTCAATCTGTAGAACTTCCTTTAGGATTTCTTGAAGTACAGGTTTCTTATTGGCATATTTTCTTAATTTTTGTTTATCTGTGAATATTTTGAACTGTCCATCATTTTTGAATGCCAGCTTTGCTGGATAGAGAATTTGTGGCTGGAAGTTTTTATCCTTTAGATCCTTGATTATGTCATACCACTGTCTTCTTGCCTCCATGGTTTCAGATGAGAAATCAGCACTTAATCTTATTGTGCTTCCCTTGTATGTGATGGTTCTCTTTTCTTTTGCTGCCTTGAATATTTAATCTTTGTCTTGAGCACTTGAAATTTTGATAATTATATGTCTTGGAGTAGACCTGTTGGGATTTATACTGTTTGGGGTGCACTGTGCTTCCTGGACATGTACATCCATGTCTCTCAATAGGGTTGGGAAGTTTTCAGCCATTATTTCCTTCAACATGCCTCCTGTTCCCTTTTCCTTCTCTTCTCCTTCTGGGATGCCTATAATTCATATATTTGTGCATTTTGCATTGTCAGTTAAATCCCTAAGTCTCTGCTGGATTTTTTCTGTCTTTTTATCTATCTGTTCTACTATCTGTTTGATTTCAAATGTACTGTCTTCCACATCACTAATTCCTTCTTCTGCCTGTTCAAATCTGCTGTTATCTGAATCCAGCGTCTTTTTGATTTCTTAGATTGTGCCATTCATCATCATCATATCCGTTATCTTTTTATGTATATTTACAATTTCTTCAGTATGTTCTCCCAGTGTCTTCTTAATATCCTTAATCTTTTCCTTCACTTCATTAAGTTGGTCCATGATGTTTGTTTGGACAGCTTTGATTAGTTGTTCGATGTTCTGCATCTCTTCCTGGTTTTTAGTTTTTTCATTGGACAGGTCCATGTCTTCCTGTTTCTCAGTATGGTTTGTAAGTTTTTGATGCCCTTTGGTCATCATTTTATCTTGATGGATTTATTCAGTTCATTAGCTTCTCTCTCTGCTCTAGAGTTTTATTTAGCTGTTGGTTGTGTGTGTGTGGGTTAAGTTTTCTCTTTGACACTTTGTTCTTCTTGTTCTATTTCCTTGCTTTCTTCTATGTTCCTCTGAAGGAAAAATATTAGAGCAAGAGGAATCAAAAGAGGTAAGAAAGGAAAAAGGATAATAGTAATATTGATAAAAGTTAGAAGAGGGGCCATATAAGACTTAGTAAAATGAATATTAACTCATGTAAGTAGTGTAAAGTAATAGGGAGAAAAAAGTGGAGTACCTACAATAGAATGGGAAACCAAATAGAGAAAAATACATAGAATGATTTAAAAGGCCAGAATGATGAGGAGAGAGAAAAAGAGTAAAGAATGTGCTGAAAGGAAACAGTTAATAATAATAAAAGAAGAACACAGAATAGAGAAGATAGAAATCAACACACATGAATTTGAGGACAAATTAAAAAAGATGGACTGTAAGAACAACAACAGAAAGCAGAAGGTTGAAAGATGTAAGATGGAAAAGAGATAGCATTGGTAGACAAAATCAACATACACAGAGAATGGGAAATCAAGGAAGAGGAAGCACAGCAAAGAAGAAACAAGCTAGCAGCACCTATTTAAAAAAAAGAGGGGGTGGAACAAAAGAGGAAAAAAAAAGCAAGAAACAAACAAACAAGCAAAGAAAAACCAAACAAACACACAAGCAAGCTGTCAAACAAAGCCAAGGAAGAACAGTGTTCCTTCTTGGGCCCCTGTGGAGCCTCTCAGCCTGCCTGTGTTCATCAATCAATTACCATGCAGGTTTCTCTCTGCAGGTTTTGAGGCAGATTTTAGCAAATAAATTAAGCTAAAAATATATTTTTTAAGTAACTTTTTTTTTTTTAAGAAATA
This sequence comes from Cabassous unicinctus, assembly GCA_029593785.1. Classification (NCBI taxonomy): domain Eukaryota; kingdom Metazoa; phylum Chordata; class Mammalia; order Cingulata; family Chlamyphoridae; genus Cabassous; species Cabassous unicinctus. The sequence continues at coordinate 25,670 of JAQZBX010007530.1, forward strand.
AGGGACCCAGAAGAAGGCTTCTTCTAGACCACCCCCTCTGTCAAGGGGACCCTAAATAGGTTAGTGGAAACTTATCAAACACTTCCCACTGCCTGACCCCCTCCCCAGAGGTGCTGAAACTCTGATACTCCTCAATGTGGCACTTTAAAATTGGCTGACTCCGCCCCCTCCTGAGCCAAGCCTCAGTATCCCAGGGTGGCTAGGTAAATCAGCCTTCCTCAGCAGATTCACCACTCCCCTCAGCCCGGCACCACTTCAAGCCAGCTGGTGTGCTCCCCAAACCTGCAATGGGGTCCAGGCAGCCAAACCCACAGAAAGGGAACCCCTCTCTACCCTCTGCCAGAACCCTCCCATTCTTGGAGAATGCTCCCTCTCACCAGGTTGCCGGTGGGAGTCAGAGCTCACCCTAGCCCTTTGCCCTAAGGTGGGGCTTAGCTGTCTGGATCCACAATTTCCAGCTGGGGAAAAACTCACAATTTTATCTTGAGCAATACACCTTGCTGTCCCGCTCCCTCCAGATTGATGTCCCTAAGTTTCTCGCTCCATGGGCTCCCAGAGCAGACCACTTGGGCAGGATCCTGTCTGCAAGAGAGATGGTGAGTGCCCACCTAAACTGACACCATCTTCTTCTCCCCTCAGGATTCATTTTTTACCACATTAAGGGCAGCTTATCCTGCTTAATGCATTGACTGACTTCATCTTTACAAATATTTTAAATATTAAGAAGAGAGCACACTAGCATAACATTTGCAGTTATCTAGATTACCAAATAATGTAAAATGTATGAATGGCAATCCTTAAAAATCAAGTTAAATTAAGCCTTTTTCTGCTTCAGTGTAACATACGGCACTAACTGAAGTAATTAAGCCATACATCAACTTTTCCCCCTTTACATAAGATGTAAGGCAATGATGAAGAAAATTATGCAATCACATGCTAAAAAAACAATTATGAACTTCAATGCTTCTTGAGCAAATCTTACGATCCTTTCTAGTGTCCCTGTTTGGGTACATAAGTCCTTTTTCATCTGTATAAACCTCTTCAGGGAACTTCCAGCAGATTTTATCTCTCATCTAATTGGATAGAATTGTATCACTTTCTTATCCCTAGATCAGTCACTGGAAATAAGAATAACATTACCAAAATTAATTTAGATTAAATCCAAATTCACAGCTATTGCCTGGGGATGGTCCTGATTTTACCCACATACCTGGCCACCTGACACTGGAAAAAAATTGGAGTCTATTAGGAAGAATGAAGATGGGAAATTACTCTCCATAAAATACCTGTACAGATCACCCACCCTACTCTCCTATATTTTTGTTCATTCCTTCTCTTCTATCTTCTCCTTTGCTCTCCCTTTCTCCTCTTTCTCCCTCTCCCTCTCCACATTCTCCCTCTCCCTCACTTGCTCTCTCTCTTCCATTAGTTTTCTTAGCATTTATATTCCTCCCATGGGTGTTTAGACATTGTATTAGTCAGCCAAAGGGGTGCTGATGCAAAATATCAGAAATCAGTTGGTTTTTATAAAGAGTATTTATTTGGGGTAGAAGTCCACAGTTACCAGGCTATGAAGCATAAGTTTCTTCCCTCACCAAAGTCCATTGCCATGTGTTGGAGCAAGACAGCTGCCAACGTTTGCCAGGGTTCAAGCTTCTTGGGTTCTTCTCTTCCCAGGGCTCCATTTCTCTCTTGGCTCAGCTCCTCTGCTTCTTCCATAAGGTCAGCTGTAGACTATGAAGTTTTCTAGGCTTTGCCTCTCTCCACAAGGCCAGCTGTACACTCATCTCTTTTCCTGGGGCCTTCTCTTCTTCCTCATCAGAACTCCAACATCAAAAACTTCAACTCAAAACTACTTCTCTGTCCTTTGTCATGTCTTTTTATCTTTGAGATCCCACCCACCATGGGGTGGGGATCAATGCCCTACTGATGTGGCCCAGTCAATGCCCTAATCATAACTTAATCATGCCCAGATGAACAGACCATTTTACAAGCATAATCCAATATCTATTTCTGGAATTCATAACTGTATCAAACTGCCAAACTGCTACAGACATGATCAATTTTCTCCAATCTAACAAAATATTCACCTCTTTCCTATGTCTTTTTCACTGAATTTGATCCTTACAGCAACCTTATAAAATAATATTATTTCTCTTTATCAGAAGAGGAAACTGAAGCACAGAGAAGTTGACTAACTTGCTGAGGATTACACAAATTGGTCAAGATTCAACAAAATGATAGCACCATAAAACAGCTGTGGAAATGTGTGCACCAGGGAGCATTCTTAAAGGAGATAAGAAGAAGACTGAAATGGACTACTGATGTTAATGTATGTAGAAGTTTTAATTAACTTTACTGTGAAAGTGTGGAAATGTGTAGAATTAATGTAACATATTATAATGAGAAACAGCTGGTTTATAAATGCAAATGTGGTTGGAAAGGGTAGTCTATGGATATAAATGTCAGTTGAAAGAAAGCTAGAGAATAATCTAGGGACTGAAAACACAGTAAACCCAGAGGTGGATAAGAATTGTGGTTGATAATACAGACACAAGAGTGTTCTTTGTGAGCTAGAGCAGATATACATCACTAATGCAGGATGGTGGAAATGTGAAGAAGCATGGGGAAAATACAACTGGAGTGGCCTATGGACTGTGGTTAACAGCAATACTATAATATTCATGCATCTATGCCAAAGATGTACTAAACTGATAATGGGGGAGTATATTACTCAGCCAAAGGGATGCTGATGCACAATACCAGAAATCATTTGGCTTTTATAAAGGATCTTTATTTGGGGTAGAACCTTACAATTACCAGGCCATAAAACATAAGTTATTTCCCTCACCAAAGTCTATGGCCACATGTTGGAGCAAGATGGCTGCAATGCCTGTCAGGGTGCAGGCTTCCTGAGTTCCTCTCTTTCTGGGGCTTGCCTCTCTCTGGGCTCAGGCTTGCTACTTTCCACAAGGCCAGCTGTAGACTATCAGGTGAACTGCTCCTCTCTTCCCAGGGCCTTCTCTCCTTCCTCACAACCAAGCTCCTCTGTGTGCTTACTTCCCCCAGCTCCAGCATTAAAACTCAGCATCAGAACTCCAACTCTGTCCTTTGCCATGTCTTTTATCTCTGAGTCCCCACCCACCAAGGGGCAGGGATTCAATGCCCTACTGACGTGGTCCAATCAAATCCCTAATCATAATTTAATCACGCCTAGAGAAACAGACCAGTTTACAAACATATTCTATATCTATTTTTGGAATTCATAATTATATCAAACTGCCACAGAGAATATGGAAAAAGTGTGCCAAATGTATGCTATGGACCATGGTTAGTGGTAATAGTCTGATGATATTATCTCCCAATCTGCAGCAAATGTTCCACCATGTTGTGATGTGTTGATAGAGGGGTGTTGTATGGGAATTTTGCACATGTGTATGATTGTTTTATAAGTTCACAACTTCTGTACTAAAAATATATTTTTAAAAATATTAGGATGGGTTGGGGAGAATATACACTAAGTTTAAGATATAGACTGTATTTAGCAGTAAGATTTTTGATGATATTCTTTCATAATTTGTAAGTAATGTCTCACAACAATGCAAAGTGTTGGTGGTGGGTTGGTGTATGGGACCCTTGTACGATGGTATGCATGTTTGCTTTGTAAGTTCACAACTTTTACTATACACTTATTGTTTATGTATGTTCATGTATGAATGATATAATAATAATAATAATAATAATAGGATGGGTTGGGGAAAAATACATCAAATGTAAGATACTTTCATTAGTAGTAATATTTTGAGGATGCTCTTTCATTATTTGTTAAAAATGTGCCACAACAATACAAGGTATTGGTGGTAGGGTGAGGTATGAGAGCCCTGTATGATATTATCATGTTGATTTTAGAAGTTCACAACTTTTACTATACACTTATTGTTTATGTATGTTTATGTATGAGTGATATACTTTAATAAATTTTTTAAAATAAAAAAATATTTTCTACGCATAATATACTAGCTTTATGATTTCACATATTATATTTTGGTCCTTCCTAATAACCTTATTTTATTTAAGGCTGAAGTGGTTTGGAGATACATTCTCTAGAAAACCATATTCATAAACTTAATCCATTCCTGTGGGTGTGAACCCATTATAATTAGGAACATTTGATGAGGTTACTTCAGTTACGGTGTGGCACAACTCGATCAAGATGGGTTTTAATCCTATTACTGGAATCCTTTTAAGTGGAATGAAATTCATATATTTAGAGAGAAAGCCACAAGAAGCAAGAAGTTGAAAGTCAATAGGACCTGGAAGAGAAAGAAGACACCACCATGTGCATTGCAGGGTGACAGAAATGCCAAGGACCAAGGATTGCCAGCAGCCAGCAACAGAACACAAGTCTTCAGGAAGAAAGCATTGCCTTACTGATACCTCAGTTTTGGTCTTATCTTAACTTCAAACCATAAGCCAGTATGTTCCCATTTTGATGAGTGACTGTTACATAGAAACTACACATTATTGTCTGATTCTCATTGAATTCACATTTAATCTATCTCTTAAAACCTTTTCTGGGAATTTCCACTTCACTGCCATATATTTTAGTGGAGCAATCAAGTACTCATGGAAAGATTTCATAATTATAATGACTTGTGAATCAGTATTCAGTTGCGGAAAATTTGCCCTTTCTAATTTCTGTAATTGTCCACATTCCTACCAAACAAGAGAAAGCAAAACAAGCTCCATATATGAGTTGAGATAATCTTGCCAGAAACCTGGACTGGTCACACATGAGGTCTGCTATCATGTACAGAAGATGACAACATGCAATAATGAGTTTACTCTACGCCAGGCATCATTCTAAGCATGCTACATACATTATCATGATAACCCCACATCAGTCCTATTAATTAGGCAATATTAGTATCCCTTTTGTCAATATGCAGAAACTGAGGTATAAAGTGGCTGAGAAACTTTCCCAAGATCATGTGATTAGTAAGTATAAGGGACATACCTAAGAGGTTAGTCTTGTTGTACTACAAAATTATTGCCCTTGGGAGTGACTCAGATTTTTAATATTAAACAGCAATATCTCCAGCTTGCATGTCTATCCTCATGGTGTCCACAGTAGAATAACAGTTTTGCTTTGATTTAGATTTTCTCATGTTTAGTTCTCTCTTTAACTCTGTGAGGCAGGTACTCTTAGGGTTGTTTTGTAGGCTCTGGTTAGTTCATGAACCCATACTCCAAACACTAGAGCAATCTATGCCTTATGTCCCAGTCTCCAAGATCACTTCCAATCCAGCCCATCTGGGTCTCACACCCACCATGGTCACAGATGTTACAGCCACAAGAGAGAACAGGATGAACTGGTTTGGCTGCCATCTTGGCTAAGCTGCTAATTCTAATCCCCTCAGAAAACCCTAACTAACTGTGTTTAAGTACTACCCCTTTAAATATATCTCATAAATCAAACATGAAAATGTTGAAAAAGACAGACTGTAAGGATTTCTGAGCCTTGAACACCACATAAGCATAACAAGCCACAAATAACAGATGCTGGTGGTTTTAAGTTTCCAAACTATGTGGATCCAGGATCCCAAGGACCAAAGGAGTTATCTCCAGGCTAAGAATGGACATTCTTAGAAAGTTTAAAAGATCTGAATAAGGGACTTGTTACTCCAAGGTAACTTTTATTTGTTGCTGAGTTCATGATGCTGACAATCTATAATACTTCTGTCTTAACATAGTTTCTGTTTTCAGAGACTTAAATTAGGTTAGAATGAATCTCAATTGGCTTTTATAAAAAGTATACTTTATATAATCAATAAAGAGCCAAAAACACAAATGTGCTGGACGGAGGCTTGCAGGTATGTCCTGCAATGGTTAAGTTTTTCAACATTAATTTCTATTGAAGCTGAAAGCTTTGGAGGTTTTCTGACTAAAGATATTCATCATCTGAGCTGGGATGCTTGTGGCCCACATTCACGGGATGGTATGAACCTATAGAGGAAAAATAAAGTCTGCCCTTGAACTCAGATACACTAAGGAAGTTTCTCTAAGCAATCATTTTTGAGTCATTAATTGAAGGAAAGGTATATTATAAATAAAATGGATGAATGTGCAAAGCAGCAATTAGTGATGGGTCAGTGCTTGCTATTTCGATAGAAAGTTTTCTCTACAAAAAAGAAGCATTAACATAGATTGAACCTGTTACTTCTCTAAATGCATTCAGAAGGTTAAAGTAGAGCCTGTGGCTTCTTTGTTGATATTTTTCTCTCAAGGTGAAACTATGGTCTTCAGTTTACAGGTAAGTTAAATTTAAATATGTTTCTACTATCACAAATCTTTATGAAAAATCACCAGCATACCCAATCTACTTAGAAAAACAATACTGAGATATGATGGAGCCAAACCAGAGATAAAAAAAGTAAAACTTTTATTAAATTATTTTACTGATAATAATATAATATATTCTCTTTATAAAAACTAGGATCACAAAATTAATTTTAAAAAAAACATAAAATTGCCTATAATCCATAATTTAAATAAGCACTATTAGTCTTTAGTGCCTTTTTTAGAGACATTTCTATTATATATAATTTTCCAATATGCATTTTGCAAATACATTTTATATTTTCATTTTCCCACTCACTATTATATGAAAACACCTTTCTATGTCAATAATACTTCTTATAGATCATTTTAATACTCACCTGATATTTCATAGCTAAACATTTTCATTCATTTAATCAATCCACTTTAAGTAGACGTTTGGGTTGTCCTCACATTTTCATTATTATGAACAAACTATGGTGAAATACATGTTTCCCAAAGTTTTGCCTAAATTTTTAATTTAGATTAGGTTCCTAATATAAGGAGTACTGGAATAAGCAACATCAACAATTATGAAGTCCATACTGTATAATATAGTTTATTCCCAGAATATTTATAATACCATAACACATTCACCAGACTGCATAATATCACTCCCTTATGTCTTTGCTACTTTGCAAGTTGAAATATTTCACATTTTAAATTGTATTTTTTGATAGCTTATGAAATAGAGGATTTTTCAGATGTCAAACATTTTTCATGAGAATTAGCTTTTCATTAGTTCTATTTTTTCTTTGTAATAGTGGGGGTAGACTTTTTTCTTTATTTCTAAATGCTATTTCTGAAGTAACAGTTGTCTGTCACACTTGTTGCAAATGTTTTAAGTTTGTTTCCTGTCTTTATGTAGCTTAATCCATTAATTTTGTGCTGTTTTATACCACAGCATTTTTCCTTAGCATGCCTCCTTAATGCAGTTGTCAGCTACATATTTATATCTGTTTTTCTGGTTTTGAGCAGATTGATGCTTTAAATTTTTAATACACAGAATCTGTTTTTCCTTTTATCTCTTTTTTTTTGTGATGATATGAGGATAAGATTTTCTTTGCTTGTATAAATATCTATTGGTGGCTGAAAAGTCTTTTTATTATTCCTCACTGAATTGTACACAATATTCTTTAAATTATCTTTATATTAATGTATTTTTGAGATTTGACCTTGACTGCTTATTAAGCTTATTTGTACTCATAACTTTTAAGAGTATTTTTAAAAACCAAAAAGTTTTGGAATTTATTTATCAAGTCTAATTCTTCAGTATTGCCTGATGCATTGATTTCTGCATTCAAACTTTTCCTAATATAATTGGTAGTTTTCTTACTATTTGAGAGAAGACTAAGTTCATTTATAGTCACACTTAGTGCATTTATTTTCTCTTTTAAAATTCAAACTAGACAACAATAAGAATTATGATATATGGTATTCTCATTTTTTACCTTTAAATAATAATTTGAAAGTGTGTTTTTATCTTTAGGATACAAACTTTGACATAATTAATAATGATCTTCTAGAATCTGTATTATGCTCTTTATTATCTTTCCTAAGTTATATATGAAACATTTAGGCTCACTAAGACTATGACCTATACACAATATCACACCCTTACAAGTCAATGAAAACAGAAAATAAATATAATCTGTCTAATCTAAAAAACATGCTCTGACCAATAAATTATGGTAATTTTATGTCCTCACATTCAAGGTCCATTGAATGTTTAGTAATCTTCTTAAATGTAAAGTTTAATTGCAAAAGGCCTGAGAAATTTAATATGGAAGATATTTCCCAAATAATAAATTCTAAAGCTACAAATAAATTTGGGGAATATTGCACTACATTAAGCTGTCTCTTCTATCTTTTTCAGGATATCATTCTTCAAGAGGTGGTTGATAAGGAATCTATTATATTCTCATACAACTCTGTTTCAATGAAGCATGAGCTCACAAATCTCACTGCCACTATATTTCTTACTGTGGCCTCAAATATTCACTCAGTCTACATGATCCTAATTTCAAGTAGAACTTACTTGATGTTTTACAGTCACTCTGAAACAAGCTAAATCTAATAGGGATAAGAAACTCTGCAATGTAGGATCATCAGGCTGAATGACTATAGAAGAAACACAGGGTAGTAGACACTCATGTAGGTCAATCATCAGTTCTTCCTTATGGGTAATCTTTCTATTCTTGTTTGTCTATTTGAAAAAATACTGTTGAAATGATTGGGAGAGGATCTATCTATGCAGGATTGTATGAAAGGTGCCTGGCATGTCAACAGTAGCAAAAATGTATATGTGTGCATAAGGCTTTATGTGTTTAATATGTGACTAAAAATGTAGGTCTACTTTAAGATGGGGGTTTATCTGTTGGGGTTTCCATCAATTTTACAGAAAACAAATTATCTAACAGTTATATTATTTTCTTGATCAAAATTGATCTACCCACATTGCATTCTCTATGCTATTTGCAGATAGATCATTTATCTATATGCAAAACTGGATCACGGAGCAAGTGAACAAGGTGAGAGAATTCATCCTGCTAGGCCTGACTCAGAAGTCAAATGTGAAGAACCTCTTGTTTGTCATGTTTACAGTCATCTATTTAATCATGCTGGGTAGCAACATACTCATTATAGTGACAATTGCCACCAGCCCAACCCTGAGTTCCCCTATGTATTTTTTTCTGTCTTTCTTGTCTTTTCTAGATGCCTACTTACCTTCTTCTTTGACCCCCAAATTCATATTTGACTTACTTCCTGAAAAGAAAACTATCTCCTTCAGTGCATGCATGACTCAGGTCTTTATGGAGCATTTCCTTGGTGGAGCTGAGATAATCCTGCTCATGGTGATGGCCTATGGCCACTAGGTGGCCATCTGCAAAACCCTGCACAACATGATCATAATGAACTGGTGGGTGTGTGGTCTCCTGGTGGCCGGGTCCTGGGCTGGGGAATTTCTTCATGCTCTGATTCAAATCCTTTTTATGCTCTGGTTGCCCTTCTGCGGTCCCAATGTCTTTGACCATTTCATGTGTGATCTTTACCCCCTGCAGAAACTCTCCTGCACTGACACATCCTTGGGCTTGTTGCTGCTAACAGTGGTTCTCTGTGTTTGTTCAGTTTTTCCATTCTTCTTTCTTCGTATATACTTATCCTTTGTTCACTGAAATCTCAAAGCTCTGAAGGACAGCAGAAAGCTCTCTCCACTTGCACCTTCCATATTACTGTGGTAACTTTATTCTTTATACCCTGTATTTTAGTATATCTTCGGCCCATGTCCAACTTCCCCATGGATAAAACAGAGGCTGTATTTTATATTCTGGTAAAACCCATGTTAAACCCTTTAATCTACACCCTCAGAAATGCAAAGGTAAAAATTGCAATGAGGAAACTCTGAAGTCAAAATGATCTTGGGTAATAATTTATGCCAATAGACAAGATAAAACAAAATCTATTCATATTTTACAAACAACTGTCTAAAGCAAAAAATAATAGTCTTGCAGGCAAAATGTGTGTATTTAAATATATTTTATAACCTTCTTATATGGAAATTTAAATGTTTCCTCTTTCCTAAAATATCAATATCATTTAATTAAATGGTGACTATATATTTTTCCAATAAGGAAATACTTTGCATATACAAATTATTGATTAATGGGATGTTGCTAATTAACATACATTGTTACAATGATTGGAAAATCTTTACCTTTATTCATTCTATCAAAATAGTCTAAGCAATCTTTAAGTATAGCTTATGAAACAATTTGCCCAAGTATTTAAAATATGTTAAAAAGATTTATGGCTAAGAATTTTGCTGAATGGCATTAATTTAATCCCAGCTGCTCCATTCAGGTTAGAATTATTTTTGTGGTAGAACGACAACAACTAGAAATGAATAAAATTGTAGGAATGAGAGAAGGCTATTAAGGCAGGAGTCATAATAAAAATAATGCTGTTGTTTTGCACAAAACATGCAGCACTATTTTCATTGTTATTTGGACTCTGCCCGGAATACATTATTTTCCCTTGCCTAAAGGCAAGGAAAGATATTAAATTCTTCCAGGTGCAGTTGTAGAGAAACCTTGTATATGATTTTCACAGGTCGTATATAATGTGTAGCATGTTTTCAATTAAAAAATCTATACACCAATTCACCTCCTAAATAGATTATTTTGGTTGTGTTTGAGCCTTAGCTAAAAGGGAATAAAGGAGCAAATACAAAACAGAACTCTTATGATATATATATGACTAATCAAGGCAGAAAGTGTGGACATTCAATTTTGAATAGAAAATTGCAGACAAACTGCATACCACTTGAGATGCAGGCACTTAAAATGCAATACTAAGAGAGAGGATTCAGATAAAAGAAGATTCAGATTAACCCAGGGCAGATGTGTTGATTATCTTTGTGGTTTCAATTTTGCATTTGCAGGGACAGAATTAACCCAAATTACTCCAAAGCCTTGCCTGGATCTCATGATATACATACACACATATATTTACATGTATATTTTAAATATACATTTTCATACATATATTACATATGTATTTCTCTGCAACAGTTAAACAATCCATTCCAAATGGGAAGTGACTTTTTCTCAGGTTATGAGCAAGCCATTTATGATCACCAAATACCTATGTACTTCAACCATATTTTCCACCCCCTTGTATTTAAAATGGACTCATGATAAGCTAACAAAAGCTATATGTGCCTAACTCAGGCTACAACACTGAGGAACTAGTGTGCTAGTATCCATCTATCTTTTCCCTACAGCAGCAAGCCTACAAGAAATGCATTAAGGAGCAGGATTACAGATGCAGAGAAAGTGGGCACCCTGGATTAGTGAGAATCTACATGGAGGACAAATGTCCCTACATGATCCCAGGCTCTCAACAGATTTTACATGAACAGGAAATAAATTGGTACATGTTAAGTCACAGAGATTTCCAGATTAATTTCTCACAGCAACAAAACAGCATTTCTGACTGAAGTATTGACCATCTTTATTGTCACAAAGATTTATAAGTTAAGGAGAGAACAGAGAGCATAACCTTTGCAATTAACTACATTCTCAAATAGTATAGAATGGATAAATTGCAATCATTATAAATCAAGTCAAATTCAGCCGTTTTTTGCTTCAGTGTAACACACTACACTAACAAGTATTTAAATCATAAATTTATGCAATATATTTTCCCCTTTACCTAAGATGTAAAGCAATTCTGAAGAAAATTATACATTCATACACTAGAGTGTGTTGACAACAATTATACATTCCAATACAATGTAGGTCTTCAATGCTTCTTGAGCAAATTTTCTGGCTATTCTAGACAATCACTTTTATAAAAATTCTTCTCAGCACATGTTCCAATTTGTACCAATTTCTTATAATCCTGATCTTATAAATTTTCCTTTCATTTCAGAAGAATCTAGCCCACAACTGATTAGGAATATAGGAAACATCACAGAATCATACTCTCATCTTCAAAACTACTAATAAGTAATTATATTTACAAGCCTATTAACACTTTACATCTTCCAGCCCAAATGTTTAAAACATGTGCAAGGGATCTTATTTAATTTTCATAGGTCCATATGTGTTTTACATGCAACTGTGTACTGTTTCCTCAGAAATATTATTTCTAGTTCCCATGACCAGAGCAGCCCAAACTCTTTATGCATCCTGGTGCACCTAGTGAAGATTTTTGGTCTAGAAGAAAAAAGCATTCGGGAAGAGATTTCAAAGTCCAGTTCCCTTCTTGCCTTTTTGGAATCAATGGTCAATTAGGTAGTGTTATTGTGGGACATTCCAGGAATGCTAACCAGGGATCAGTCCTACCCTGTCTCTGCTGACATCCTCTTATGAGGACAGAATTCCAACCAAACAATCAGATTGATGGAAGTGATGTACCATCTAAACAATAAGTGTTCACTGGATATACTACAACCCTCATTTCATGATCAAACAGTTTCCCTCAATGGGGCATCTTTCTGTAGGTGGGTAATAAGATGCCAATCCCTACCCCTCATCATCTCCTTCAGTTCAGGAAGAGACTGAATCCAAGGTGCCATGTGAATTGCACCCACTTAGGTTATCCCTGTCAAGGTTGCAACCAACAACATATCAGAGGCTGAGGGAGAGGAAAGGGAAGTGGAGTCTTACTCCCTACAGAGTTTCTCCTCCTCCTCTACTAGTTGACTTTTCAAGGAAGATTGGTTGAGTGTGACTTTCCCAATGACTTCTGGTTAAAAAAAAAAAAAAAAAAAAAAAAGTAAAGAAAAGAAAAACCCAATAATTTGCTTGCTGTCTACAACAAACCCATTTAAATGTATGAAAATTAAAAGAATATACCATGCAAAGACTAATCCAAACAAAGATGGAGTAAGTATATTGATAAATTTGACATCAGAAAAAGAATATTATTCAGGATTAAGAACTGAATAACATAATTATTCATGTTTATTCATCAAGAAACATAATCTTAATTTTATTCACCTAACTAGAAAGCTTCAAATACAGGGAGCAGAAAATGATAGTACAAAAACACAAAATAGACAAATCTACAATTGTAATTGGTGACCAATTCACATCTCAAATTAACAATATAGCAAGTAGACAGAAAATTAGTAAGGCTATGGATGTCAATTAATAACACAATCAACCAAATTGACCTACATGACATGTAATAAACACTCCACTCTACAAGAGTAGAATAAACATTCTTTTCAAGTGCATGTAAAATATTTACCATGGTATATCATATCGGGACAAAGAAAGCAATATATGATAAGGAATAGAAATCAAACAAATCATGTTCCCTGACTAAAAGAATTAAGTTCAAATTTGATACCAAAAGTTATTTGGGAATCTTCCAAATGTATAAAAAGGATATTTATATATATGCATACATACATATATACACACACACACATATATATCACTCATATCCTTGTCAAGTGCCCAAGGAACATTCACCCAGGTAGACTATTTCAAAGTCATAAACACTTAAACAATGCTTTAACAAGAATAGAAATGTTCTAGTCATAAAAAATGTGTCTGGGCTCAAAATGAAATTGAAATAAAATAAATAACAAAAATTAGGAAATTTTGGAAGTAAAATACAATCTTATAAATAACCCAAAGCTCTAGGAAATAAGTCAAAAAGGAAGTAAAATATTTTGGATTAAATTATGTTAAAAAAAAAGCACTTCACAATAAGTAGGCTGTAATGAAAACAAGGCTTAATGGTAAATGTATACCGTAAAATGTATGTTAGAAAAAAAGAAATGTCTTAAATAAAATACAGAAATTTTCATCTAAAAAAACTGAAAAAAAAAAAGGAACAAGCAAAACCCAAAGGGAGGACAATGAAAGAAATAATAAACATAACAGCAGAAAGCAATGGAATTGAAAACAGGCAAACAATAGGGAAAATGGATGAAATCAAAGGCTTAAGCATTTAGACAATCCAATAAAAATGATAATACTCTATCTAGAAAGGTCAAGAACAAAGTGAAAGAAGACACAAATTACAATTATCAGGAATGAAAGGGAGACATAATACAGATCTACAAATATTAGAAGAAGAATAAGGAAATATTATGGCCAACTCTATGCACATAAATGTGGCAACTTAGAACAAGTGAACAAATTCCCTGGAAAACACTGTCTTCAAAACCTCACTGAAAAACACATAGATTATATAAATATCCTTTTTTCTGTGAAAAAAAACTGAATTCATAGTAAAACTGCTTCCAAGAAAATAAAATCCGGGACTAGATTGTGCCATTCATGATTCTATCAAACACAAGAGATAAAAATACTATCAACTCTACAAAAAATGTTCCAGAACACAGAAGGGGATGAATCACTTACCAAATGAGTTTATGAGGCCATTATTGCCTTGATACAAAACTAGAAAAAGCTATTACACAAAAAGTACAGACACGTATCTTTCACAAATAAACACAGGTGCAAAACTTTTCAACAAGATTGTAGGAAGCCAAAATGATATCCCATGACCAATTGGGGTTTATCCTGGTTCTTTATGGCTGGTTCAATATTCAGAAAAAACAATATAATTCACATATTAAAGACTAAAGCAAAATCATAAGATAATCTCATTTGATGTAAAAATATTTTCATGAAATTCAACTTTTAGTTGTGATTAAAATACAAACTCTTAGCACCTTTAGAATAGGTAACTTTCCCAGTAGGATACAGGGCATCTCCAAAATCTGACTACTAACACCATACTTATTCATGAAAATCTTTATAATTTCTTCCCAAGATCATGAACAAGGAAAAGTTGCCTGCTTCCATCACTCCTATTCATCAATAGCTGGAGACACTAGCTGGTGGAATAAGACAAGAAAAGAAATTGAAAGAACAATATCAGAAAGGCAGGAATGAAATTTATTCATAAATGAAATAATTATGATTGGAGAAAATCTCACATAATATGCAAAAACAACTACAATAACTAATAAGTGAGTTCAATAGGTTGCAGAATAAAAGATCAAAATTAATTATATATCTATATTATACAAACAAGATCATTTTGAAATTGAAAAAAATTTAATGTATCATTAAAAATAGCACTAAAACAATGTAATCCTTAGGTATAAATCTAACATATTTTCTGTAGTAAGCTGAAAACTGAAAACACTGATGAAAGAACTCAGAGGCAATATAAATATATGGGAGATATATTATGTGCAGGATTAGAAGACTTATTATTATTAATATCTCAAATCTCCACAAATTGAATCATAGATTCAAGGAAGTTCTAAACAAAATCTAATAAATTGTTTTTGTAGAAATTGAAAAGCTGATTCTTGAATTTGTATGAAAAGGTGAAAAAATAGTAGTTATCCCTTCCACATTGGGACTTTCCTCATTGTGGTTTCAGTATATTGTGGGTATTTTTAAGGAGTCTTGCAGAAGCCTCAGATGACACACTAAGACCAGCAGATGACACACAAAGGCTAAAATGTAGAGATATCTTAAATGTTTAGTAACTCACAAATGCAAAATATATGTGCTGTTGTATATGATATTACCTGTACAGTATGTATTTTACTGTTTAATAACATTAAATGAACAGGTACACATTTTTTCTCTTAAAGTTAAATTTGTGGTAAAAAGAACTGTGTTTCTATGTACTGATTTGGGGAAGTTAAGCATTTTTATGGCAATCTCTCATGTGACATTTTGCAGTGATCTTGCAGTGATTTTTGCATCTGAAATTTCTTGTATCTTGTGTCATTTAAATGCCATAAACTCTCTTAAAATCATGTGTCTCAAGTGTAATGTACCTGGTGGTTTGGAAAGTGCTCCCAAGAGACAGAGGAAAGTTATGAATCTGAAGTAAAAAGTAAAATTGTTAGATTTGCTTCATTCAGGCAAAATGGCTGCTGCAGTTTGCCACCATTACTGCATTAATGAGTTGACCATAAGACATATCAAGAAAAAAGAGAAGGAAATCAATGAAGCCATTGTTGCTGCAGCTGTACCAACAAATGCAAATCATTTGCATAAACCACGAGATCTGCATCTCTCTTGTGTACAAAGTGCAACATACTTTTGGGTGCAGGATTGTTTTTTAAAAGGATTTCCTGCAGACTCTGGCATTATATGAGAAAAAGCTAAGTCCCCACATAATTCCCTAAAGGAAAATGAAAGTGAAGAGCACCCCTGTGGATTTTCAGGCCAGCAAAGGCCGGTTTGAAAATTTAACAAAAAGTTCAGCCTATGCAAAATCTTTACAGGGACTTTCCAGATCACAGAGGACCTGTGCCCCTACTCTCCCATAATTTGGAAGGAATAGCTATGTAGTCAAAATAATTTTGAAAAAGAACAATGCTACATATGATTTCTAGACTTACTTTAAATTGTTGTGCTAGAGAAAGGATAAAACATAGATCAGTTAAATATAAATTGTCCAGAAATAAACCCAACCTTTTATGCACAACTGAGTTTTGATAAAGGGGCAGAGGTAATGTAATGGAGAAATGTTAGACCTTACAAAATAGAACTGAAATAATTGGCAGTACATTTGCAAATTTAAACTCTGGGCAAAAGAGTGCACTATGAATAAACATTGGCCCAAAATTAATAATGGGCACTTGGAAATATTACTTGTTACTAGTGGCAAAGCAAAATGCTACACTTTGGGAGGCTGGCAGATTCATATGAAGTCAAATTGATACTTATCATACAACCCAGCTATTTCACTCCTAGATATTCACCCAAGCATAATGAAAACTTACGCTCTGAAAAATGACTGCTTTTGAATGCTTATAATAGTTTTATTGGTAATTTCTGATAACTGGAAACAAGCTAAATATCTCTTTATTGGAAAATGGAAAATTGTAACACATCCATAAATTAGAATATTACTCAGTAGTAAAAAGGAATGAACTACTGATACACACAACAGCACAGGCAAATCTCAAATGCACTTTGTTAAGTGAAAGAACTTAGGTTCTTATGACAATATAATAATAAATTCATTTTACATGACATTTTGGAAATGTCAAAAATACAGAGACTGAAATTGATCAGGGTTACAAAGGGCCTGGAAGTAGGGAGAGGTAGTCTATAATGGGGCAAATGGGAATATTTTAAGATGATGAATCAGTCTGTATTATGATTATGGTGATGGTTATACAATTTACATATTTTTCAAAATTCACAAAATTGTACAATTAAAGAGCTGAATTTTCCATGGTGTGAATTATATCTTATTTAAAAATTTTTAATCAAGTAGTTTCCCTATCTTCAGAAAACAAGCCCTTGGAAAATATAATAGCAAGCAAGATTCCATATACAAT